>CABFOQ010054891.1:6833-25331 GCA_900660455.1 Gephyroberyx darwinii | reverse complement strand
ACCCACTCTTGAGATGTACAGCTTCTTGACCTTGTCTGAATTCAATTTGTCAAATATCTCAGGTTCTCTGGAGGACGTCCTGTTTAGAAACATCATTCACCTGTAATGAAGTGAGTAAATCTACTTATTACCTCTTTGTTGCAGTCAGCATCAAGCCAGAAGTGTGTTGGTGAGTTCATTCCAGGGTTGTGGCTCTCTGTCTAAAGGCATTTGACCCTGGAATCATACTGTGGGCCCTTTTCAGGACAATGTGATGGTTCCAGACACATGTAAAGAAGGTGTCAATCAATTTGCCAGGTGACCTAGGTCCATCTATCATATTATTTGGAACCATCAATCCCCAGCTGCCAAGCCAGAGTGGCACAGTGTCCCTCCCGCAAATTTGGACAGAGCCGTGATTAGTGTTCACTCAGTCAGTGTCAATTCAAAAGGGAGTAGCTCCATTTTAGGAAACTGCCACTAGGGTTTCTAGACACTTTTCACAAATTTCCATCTTCACAGAAGTAAAAATCTTCTTAGTTTAGGCATTTTTCCCCCATATACTACAAATGCAAACTATGGTGTACAGCATTACGTTTCTGAATCATAAGTGATTAGAGGACATAAAGTACTTTTAAAGTAACATGCCTGAGTATCATAACTATCTTTTTGAGTGCTATAAATTATACAACAAATTTGGAACTTGAGAAATGCTTGTGTTAATGATATACCTCAATTATACATAATCTAACAATATACTATATACTATAATATACTATACTATACTAATGACCACGCCTCTTTCACTTCATAAAAATCGCAATTGCCTTAGCCTGTAACATCAATGTGAAGTCCTACTAGTCAGACTATATATATATATAGTCATACTGGATGTGACTGTAGTACCTGCTTCAGCTTCCTATCGATCAGATTTAAGCATGCTGCTCAGTCAGGCATCTCATGCAATTATTGCTGGCAACTCTGTATAAAACATGGTGACTGAGAGAAACTGATTCATTCACTTTTATAATTCCCCTTTCATTAATTGATTATGTGTTGGATGCATAAGACTTGAACAGCGGGAGGTCACTTCAAATATGCCATTGATTATCTTAAGACTCATGCTGTGTGCTTTTACCACAATCATACAGGCAGAAACCCCCTGTCTTTCTATTCTTGATTTAATATGTGCTTGTTGTCATGATCAAAATACGGGAACTCTAAAATCCTGCACTGTAAAACAGCATCTGGGATACTGCTGACAAATCATGTTGTTCAATGAGTCTAGTCTGACGCTTCTGTTGTTCAAGTGATCTGTTGACGTATAAAACCTTGCTCCCTGAGTAAGAAGACTCTAAGTAATGTATCATGTGCCCACAAATGGTAAATAATTACTGGGTTAAATGAAATGCATGGTATGCATGAAGTATCATCATCATAGAGGGGTATTTGTAGCCACTTTAAGTCTACCACAACCGAGGTAGGAATTGTTGCTTTAAATGTCAGCATATGTGTGTGTGGGTGTGTGTGTGTGTGTACAGGCTCAGATGTTGGTATATGTGATTGTGTGTGTGTTTGTGTGTGTATGTACGCGTGTTTGTGTGTACATGCTTGTGTCACATCCTCGCTGGGTGATGGTTAGTTTTTGTCCTTTATACAAACAGCCTTGATAGACCCTTTACACAGACACATACACACAGACAGACAGACAGTCACACACACATACACACACACACACACACACACACACACACACACAGATTGCAGTATCAGACTCTTTCCTTCCGGAACTGTACCCGCACATTTTTCCCTTGCACAATATGGTCACAACCATACTGCCGATTGCGCCACCCAGACAGCTGGGTCTTGATGTACGTGTGGATGCATTTCAAACAGAGCCGATAAATCTATATCAGCTACTTACTGTAGCTCTCACATACTGTGTTTTCATCTCTTCTGCATCTCTTCTTCTCACAGCCTGGGGTCTACTTGGGCAACTATGAGTGTGACGTTATGTCCTGCTGGCTGCAAGGTCTTAATACGTGTGCTTATTTGTTTGTGGCTGTACCTATCTATCTGATGTTTTGCTTGTGAGCATCAACAATGTGCAGATAAATCTGTTTTTCTAATCAAGGTAATTCCACAAAAGCCCTTGACGTCATGTCTTTAGCTTGGTGTAAGAATGAAGGGATATTAAAGTAATCTAAAATATCTTGAAAGCATTATTTTTAATGTTTGAATGATAGTAATCTCTTGTTCATGTTTTATAGCAGAAAGACTATTTAGTAGATTGAAAGACATTTTAAAGAACGCTGTTGAAAATGACACATTGGCTTGTGCCTCTGGAGAAGGTCATTGATTTCTGTTGATGACTAATAGTATGAGACACTGTGCGTTTTAAGACACCAGAGATCATCTGTGATTATTGACTGTTCAGACATCTACAGAATCATAATCAACTTTTGATGGGTAATACATTTTTTTAGGTTAGCATTATAATGAGCAAAGGTCTCAAATATCTACACAGCTGCAGGGTACGCGGCCTGAAATCTTTCAATCTTTGAGTGTGACACAAGGTTTTGTACAGCTTATGGTGTGTCTTTTTCCACCAGTTTGATCATGGACATCTCTCACCTCCTGTCATTCAAGCCTTGCTCCTAAATGATTAATCTTAGATCACTCACACCTGCAAATAATCATGGCTACCATCATTAACCTGATTGACCCCCTGTTCCTTGTCCGGTTCGTTTCTCTACTGCGGGGCCTGTTCTTCTGCCATTCATTAGTCCAGCTTGACAAGATCTCCAAACACCATGAGGGGTGAACAGCGTGTCTTATTGATCTACTGTCAATGCCTGGAATAGACCAAGAAGAAACAGATATAATGTTCACAGTTTGGTATATAAAGCATAAAAGAGGAAAAAAAGACAGCTTCCTCTTACTGACTGTGTATTTGTCCTAACCTAGAGTCAAATTTACTTAGACTGTGAAGCACTGCTAAAATTGTAACCATCTAGATAACTAAACTTAAACTAACTAAACTGGTACATTTTTTGGAATGCTCTTTAAAGCTTCAACCGCACTGTCCTGTATTTGAGTGAATAGGATTTTTTCTGGAATCATTAGGTTTATTTATCTTGGGTGAATTGTGGATAACATGGTAATTAATAGATTATTGGAGGGAATTTATTATCATGAAACTTTTTATTAGCCTCATAACTTTGATATCATCATATACTCAAATAATCATCATATAATTTCACAGATTTGTAGATTATTTTTTAAATTATAGCGGGGAAACTGCGATTGAGAACCTCACTCTAAAGTACTACATGTCTGTGAGCAAAATGGAAGCAAAATGAAAGAGATTGTGTTCTCTCCAAGTTTCAAAACCTTGATATTTCATAAATTAACTATGAGCTCCACTCTATACCAGAATATGAAGCTCTACAACAGGAACATGACTTGAAACTGGATTGTTAAATTAAACCCTTGGATCCATATTTGTGTTTAACCTAGCCATGTACTGCAGACACCCTCAGCTTTATCACCACTGAATTTGTACATAGAGATACGTTCAAATGCAAAGAGGTTGTGAAGAAAACCTGAAATAAAGATATAGAGATTCTGGGCATGTTTCTGGGTTTTAAACATTTATACATTCAAGTCATTGCTTGGTAAAACTAATTGACTACAAACTACAACTGGTTACTTTCTACAATGTAATCTTAATCTGTTCAAATTCTTTTGGCACCATGTGCAAAAATGCAAAAAGGGCTGTAGTTCTTTAACTGTTCACTCAATATGGGTAAAAATACCTTCAGACAGTCTCCACGTTAGCCATTGTCATTTCACATCCAAAATAATAAGTATGGAACCAAGACATCAAATAATATGTCACTGCCCAAATATTTAGTGAGCTCATTGTATAATACACAGCTATTCTCTTCCTTGAAAAAAACTTCAAACAAGACTTTCTTCCCATCCCCTTGCTCTGCGGCAATGTTTTAATTCCCTATTTACTGCACTGGAACCAACTCTTTTGTGCACAAAAGACCATATTTACAAAGATAGTTGTACTAGTAGTGCACAGAAAATGTGAAAGTGAAATATTTTTCCAAGGTTTTTACTCCTGAAGAGTCTCAAAGAGTTTAAATATGTTTTTGTAATTGTTGTCATGATAACGAAAGCCAGATGTTTTTAGAATGATGCTTCAAGAGGAACATCCTTAAAGTATTTGCAAAAGGAGAAGAAAACACATCTCTCAGAACAGCCCTCTCTCAATAGTTCAGTCTTTGCTGTGAACAGGATATAGAAAACAATACTGTTTGTCAAATTCAGGTGTTAATTGTGGTGTTGCAAAATTGCGTCTCTGCTTCTCAACAGAGAATGGAAAGGCATTGTTCCTCTGGTACCCAGCTAACCAAATTACGTTGCCCCAGCATAATAAAACATAGTTTCATCGGTGGTGTCTAGAAGGGATACAGGCAATTTCATGAAGTGATGTCAGAAGTGCATCAGTCATCATAGTTACTGTAGAGGAGTCCTGTAGGCCTTTCATCTGTGTGCTAGCAACTGAAAGGTAAAAGCATTGTAAAAAAAAATATTGGCATGCCAGCCATAGGAATGAGTTATAACATTACTGAATTAAAAAAAAAAATTCTAACAACCATGGGGAGGATGTTGCGTTATCCTCGGGTCACAGAGGGACAAATGCTTGAATGCTAAGCAAAGTATGGCTAGCGATATTTTATTTTTTTCATTGCATTTCATTTCAAAACCCATCAGAATCCCCCTCAACAAATAAAGAAATGCATAATAGAAAGCAATATAAGCTCTAGACATAGTTAAAGGCAATTATTCATTTTCATATTAGACTGAATGGGGACGGGATCTGGAATCCCCTATTTGGGCCAAAAAATTATATCATGCTTGAGAGAACAATATGAAAGCTCTCTTTGCTCCCTTTTTTGTTGACCCACTAGCCAAAGTACATGCAGTTTGATTATATGGTAACAGATTCTGATTTCACTTCCTGAAATCTCTTGTGTCCCTTCAAGACAGCGGCAGTTTGGTGGTAGCGATGTTGACACTTACATTGTCACAAATGGAAAATTGAAATTCCTCCATCTGTGGCTACAACATAACACTTTCTGGTGGTAGTCTGCACATAGTGGCAATGTAATATAAGTGTCAATGTAATATATTGAGCAAAAGCGTAAGTTAACCAAGACTGCCCACTGATTTGCTAGCAGCTTGCTGGTTGGCATGATTTTCCATAGAGACAGAGTGGAATGTCTTATATCAACTAAACAAAGCAATAGATTGTATTGCATCTTGCAGTAAACCATTACAAGATCTACACATCTACAGGAGCATACCAAAATTATTGCACTTTTTGTCTGGTGGGTGACAATGTAGCCAAACACCATAACTATCACTAGCTATACAATTTTTTGCAGTGCAATGTTCACTAGCAAGCTAAGTAATGTCTAGTAATGTAATGTCTACCACAAATTGTAACATTGTCAGTTCAATAATGTTAATACAATAATACCTTTGTTGTACTATTGTTCAACACTTAAAAAGACTCTCATGGCCAAAGCATTAGGACAGAGAGCCAACACTGTTACTGTTTAACCTGACATCAATCACATCAAACAGAAATCAATTGTTCTAGAATTATTGACATGTACCTTAGAATTAGATTTAGAATTGTTGACAACGTCAGTTAGTTTGAAACCACAAGGTTTTATCCAACAAGAGCGATTTATCACATTTCCATGGCAATTAGTGAACACTTGTCTCATAGCGCCTCCATGAACGCAGTCAGCAGCTGAGTCAAGCAGCCACAGATAGACAGGATGAGATCGGAGTTTAGACGATTTTGCCTTCAAATTAAAAGCCTACAATTTGCCAATTTTGAAAAACAATTAGGATGCACAGAACATTTAGGAAAATGACATCAATTGTATGTTAATTTGCTCCAAATTACTCCTCAGATGGATTCTTCATTTTCACTGTGGTACCTTCTATTACTCAAAAACGTAAATTAAACTACATAAGCGTTTTAATTCATATTTTTCTCAGTCTGGTTTGCTTGACACCAGTACAAGTTCACAATACAGAATCTAACCCTACCCTGCAGGTTCGCTACAATACAAATAATATTCACAGTAATAACAACACAGTTGCCCAGTTAAAGATTTATAATTGGGAGATTAATTACATAGATCTGTATCTTCATTTACAATAGGTACGTTAGTAATTCAAGAACATTTCAGGAATTTGTTCATAATTTGTTGTTAACCTTAACACCTAGCCTATGTCGCCAGATGGTAATTTGATGACAGACTGGTAACATCTGAAATGAGCCACAATGTTGTGTGCTGGTAAGTCATGAAATTATCGAAAAGTCCCAATAAGTCGCCGCTACTTAATGTGTTAGCTGGGTATATCTTATAATACTCTCTCTCTCTGTCCCAAGTTACACTGCATTTTCTGGTTCTCTTTCTCACTCATGAAGTCCAGGCAGAACTTGCGTGGGTGCGTGGGAGTGGGAGCTTGGCGTTTTGGACCGGTGATTGAAGATCCTGTCATCAAGACATCACATTGTATAGTGAGCAGTGCTGCTGCCAGACTCAGTGTCTTGGGCCTAATCAAACTGGGTTTGGTGGTATAGCCTTTGAGTGGCACTGTTATCTCAATTGGCACTCACTGGATGCAGCCATCTGGCCCATGCTATGAAGGCACCCTTATGTAATCCCCTCTGAATATGCAAGGATATGCTGCTTTACTACCACAGCAGGATTTCAGGGTTTAGTTACAGATATAGGCTTACAATATCTGAGGACATAATCTTGAGCGTGTAGTTGCTTTGAATGACTTTTGCTGTTTCCATAACACAAAGCTCCAATACCACAAACCCTTTCACAAAATGCCATGCTTCTGTGAGTGTATTTAAAGCACCCAGAGCTGCACATTGATTTGTACAGGTGCATGTTTTGTCAATTGGAGTCAGGGTCAGGGGCGGTCTTAGGTCCCGGCAGCCAGAGGGAACCAGAATAAACAAGATTATTACATAATATAATCATAGTGTTCATCAATGTAAAATAAATGTACTTAAACATAATAACAAAAATCAAAAATATTTCATTCTTGAGTCATGGATACCCCTCCTGTGACCATGGGGATTCACAGGTCCCCATGCTTGCCTTTGCCTAGGGCCCCCAAATCACTAAGTCCACTCCTGGTCAGAGTATTGCAGTTACTGCCCCTTGCACTGCACAACACAGCTAAAACATGTTTCAAACAGCATGTACAGAAGGATCATTCTACAGCACAACAGAACAATTTTCCCTTGTCAGGGTTTTAGGCTTAGTCTGGGGGAAGAGATGTTGTACTTGCTGTTTCTACCTATTGCTCTGTCTATCTCTCTGTCTCTCTCTCTTATTCCTCATTGTTCGCTGAGCTGACCACCTTCTGCGGCCCATGTCTTTCAAGTAGCAGATGTGTTCTGTTGGAGGTCTGCCGGAAGAGTGTGCTGGTGTGCGCGCACACGCGCGCACACACACACACACACACACACACACACACACACACACGCCCAACGCTATTCCCAAATATTATGTGCAGGTGCATATTATAGTTGTGCTAAAATATGATTAAATGTGCACATGCAGTATGCAAGAGAAGAAAAGTGTTGGAACAAGCTGTGAACTGTAACTAGCCACCAATAAAGGATAGCAATGTGTACATATGTGTGTGAAACAAAGAGAGAGTGAGAGAAAGAGACTGGACGAGCATTCTGGAGACTGGACTAGACCATAATGCGCTCCCAGTGCTCCCAGTTCCATTAACTCTACAGAAGCGGTAAGGGACAAAATGTTGATGTTGTACTTGGTTTCTTTTACCAAGCACACTGAATCAGAATCAGAATCAGAAACAGGTTTATTGCCAAATATGCTTTCACATACAAGGAATTTGTCTTGGTGTTTAGTGCATAACAAATAACCAAAAACAATAACAATAATCATATCGACAAGCACATCATATCAACACTATTTATTAAGGCATATGTTGTAAGCCACCACTCTCTTGGGAAACACAGCGAAATAAATTAAGCATGACTGGAGAGTCAGACATGTAAGAAGTAATACACTATATGGCCAAAAGTCAGTGGACACCTGACCATTACACCTATATGGGCTTGCTGGACATCCCATTCTAAAACCATGGGCATTAATATGGAGTTGGACCCCCCTTTGCGACTATAACAGCCGCCAGTCTTCTGGGAAGGCTTTCCACAAGCTTTTGGAGTGTGTCTGTGGGAATTTGTGCCCATTCAGCCAAAAGAGCATTTGTGAGGTCAGGCAGTGATGTTGGACGAGAAGGCCTGGCTCACAGTCAGTGTTCTCATTCCTCCCAAAAGTGTTCAATGGGGTTGAGGTCAGGGCTCTATGCAGGCCAATCGAGTTCCTCCACACCAAACTCGTCTAACCATGTCTTTATGGACCTTGCCTTGTGCACAGGGTCACAGTCATGCTGGAACAGCAAAGGGCCTTCCCCAAACTTTTGCTACAAAGTTGGAAGTGCCCAATTGGCCCTAATGTCTTCGTATCCTGTAGCATTAAGATTACCCTTCACTGGAACTAAGGGGCCAAGCCCAAACCCTGAAATACAGCCCCAGACAATTATCCCTCCTCCACCAAACTTCACAGTAGGCACTATGCATTCCGGTAGGTAGTGTTGTCCTGGCATCCACCAAACCCAGACTCGTCCATCAGACTGCCAGATAGTGACGCGTGATTCATCACTCCAAAGAACACATTTCCACTGCTCCAGAGACCAGTTGTGGTGTGCTTTACACCACTCCAGCCGACGATTGGCATTGCGCATGGTGATGTGAGGCTTGTGTGCAGCTGCTCGGCCATCAAAACCCATTTCATGAAGCTCCTGACGCACAGTTCTTGTGCTGATGTTGCTTCCAGAGGCAGTTTGGAACTCTGTAGTGAGGGCTGCAACAGATGATTGGCGATTTTTACGCATTACGTGCTTCAGCACTCATTGGCCCCGCTCTGTGAGATTGCATGGTCTACCACTTTGTGGCTGAGCTGTTGTTACTCCTAGGTGCTTCCAGTTCACAATAATAGCACTTATAGTTGACCAAGGCACATCTAGTAGGGCAGAAATTTCACAAACTGACTTGTGGCAAAGGTGGCATCCGATGACAGTGCCACGTTTAAAGTCACTGAGCTCTTTACGACCCATGTTTGTCTATGGAGATTTCATGGCTATGTGCTGGATTTTATGCACCTGTTAGCAATGGATGTGGCTGAAACACCTGAACTCAATAATTAGTAGGGGTGTCCACTGACATTTGGCCATATAGTGTATATTAGGTATATTGGAGCATAAATTCCACTGTGAAATGCAACCAACAGTAATTACATTTGGAAAATAAAACAACAGAAATAAATACACATGAAACCTTAAGATAATAATAATAATAATAATAATAATAATAATAATAAAAATAATAAAATGAAGATGATCAGGTAGGCTATGGGAATGTCCTCCCAGAGATGCTGCATACAATGATAATAGAACAAGTAGCCATAATTATTTTGGATGTAAGAACTAATTTATCATTTAGAGACCCCATTATCAAATTTCATATTTTCCTCTATTTAAATGCATATATGATTAAAGACAATTAATATAGACTTTGTTAAATGTTGATTTTGTTTCAGTGGTTAAATTTAAAGTTACTGCATTTTCAAAAGTCCATCACAACTGGACTTTGTCTTGATTGGATCTCCTCATTCATTCAATAAATTCATTCAATAATTACCCTTTTAACTAGACTACATTTATTTGCAAATATCATGGAGACCTAAAGTAATGTTTTACAATAATAATAATCCCTGTTCTTCAGGGGACATTAAAAAAGCATAGTTGTGATTATAGTGAGTATAAACATTATATTAACAATCGCTTGAGAAAGGATAATTGTTTGGACACAAGTTGTCAAGCTTGACCTGAAACATTTTATAGAATCCGTTTTATGCTCAAATGAAATGCTCAAACTCTTAATTTTATTAATGTGCTTTTGGGTGAGAATTTTAAAATTAACCTGTCACTTTTATTTCTGAATTCAGTTTCTTTCCACCCTCTCTGTGGCAGAGGTCCATCTAAATGAAACTTTGTAAACCGCGACTGCCTACAAGCATCCATACTGAGGTCAACAGCTTTTATTCCCCATATGGGTTTTTACCAGTCTCTATGGAAACTGGTACAGTTACTTCAAGTTGTACTAACCTTAACTGCATTGTGCTGGCCCACAGCTGTGCACATTGTCTTTCCTGGCGCACTTACATATAATTACATCAATTTTTGTGGTTAAATTGTCAGTATCTGAGCCATCAGATCTGACCCATCCCACCCTATTAATGTAAGTAGCAAGGTTGAGGCCCCATACCACTAAGGGCCCCCAACAAAAATATGAAAGGTTAAAAACTGTCATAAAATAACCACAAATATAATATTTTCTATAACATTTAATTGAATAAATCACACATTAAACTCTCAAAATATTCTCAAATTCTATCATAGAGGTCAAATTATCGTTTGATACAACCTTTTAAATTCCTCATGAAAACATCAAATAATGGCTATTTAGCATACCATAAATTGAATAATTTCAAGACAATGAACTTTCCATAATTTTGTGTTTTTGTTGCAATCTGCATTTTATTATTATTTTACATGTCCAAGCAGTAGTTATCTTCAGCCTTTCACACTCCCCAAATTCTTTGAAATCATATCAAGCCTGTTATCTAGCCTAGCTGGTTGGAAGACTATACTTCTAGAAATAATACTACAATGCTAGAAATCACATATTACTATTCAAAGAAAAACACAAGTGATTTTTTTATGGCTGAATATTTGCTCTATCAAAATGGAGGCATAGTGTGTTGGGACCCCCTATTTAATTTTTTTGGGGGGACCCTAAAAAGATTAGAGTTGCTCTGGTGTGCTTTCTGGCTGTCACCTCCAGATTGAGTTGCTGATGTGGTATTGGTGTCTAACTGAGGAGGGGTGGTAATGGGTCACATTGCCGTTCTGATTGCACAGTGAGCGTGCTTTGCTT
Organism: Gephyroberyx darwinii; assembly: GCA_900660455.1. NCBI lineage: Eukaryota > Metazoa > Chordata > Actinopteri > Trachichthyiformes > Trachichthyidae > Gephyroberyx > Gephyroberyx darwinii. The sequence continues at coordinate 14,200 of CABFOQ010054891.1, read as the reverse complement.
TGCATGCCTCAGAGGTCTGAGGGTGGAGGGATTACATCCTTGGGGAAATTGAGTTCACTCTTCAATGCATAAAGGGCCCCCATATTTATTGAATCAAAGTGCCACTCTCTGATTCAGATCATGTATGAAAAATTTTGATTTGAAGCTAGAAAATCAGTTTTTCACAACATTTTGGATAGCCGTCGCATTTGCATCTGGAGAGAAAGAGAGCGTTAGGAAGGAAACTCTTTCTCTTTGTTCAGCTCCTTGCATAATTTGTCCATTATCCTGAGTGCAGCTCGGCTCTGTGACCTCTGCTGGCAGGGGTCATTGTCGGCTGCCACTTGAGTGTCCAGGGGTGACGAAAGGATGCTGAGGGCACATAAACAGGGCCACATGGCTCACAAAGAGTTCAAGTGGGCTAAAGGTCAATGACACCTGATTTCGACAAACGCTTCTGATGTCTGCACATTCCACTACAGTGTAGTGAAGTTTTTAACACATACATCAGACTGTTTTGGTATGTTTTTCCGATTCCTAAGATGGTTCAACTGATATAAAGCTTTATTGAGAAGATATTACAAAATTTGGTGAGAGTGAAATTACCCAGGGCGACTTCTTTGCGCATGGGTACATTTCTCAATTAGACCTGGACTGCTAAAAAAATAAACCTCATTGGGGAGTAAAAGCTCAACTAAACCTTGAATAAGTCATCCAAGTTCTAATCATATATTATAAAAAGAAAAAAAAAAAAACCTCATTGGGGAATAAAAGTTCAACCAAACTTTGAATAAGTCATCCAAGTTCTAATCATATATTATAGTCTTGGTCTTACTAACTGCTGAGCCTGATTTTATTTCAAAAGTGAAATATTCTAAAGTAAATGTAACATATTGTCTTACCACATCAAACTATTGTAATTAAAATCATGGATATACTTTTAAAGTCAGGAATTACCAGGAATGGATTTTATTTATGATCAATGAATTGTAACAAAAGTTAAAGAAATCCCTGATTGGTTCTGTTTCAACAATGCCATTTAAGATTGAAAAATCTGAAGCAATATGAAGTATTTCCATCCATATCTGAGATCCCATCAAAAATCTAGGGAGTGGCATAACACAAAACAAAGTGCAAATCAGGGACAATTGAGGAGCTTTGAAAGTGTAGAGAGGAAGAGGTTTAATTGGAAGGAGCAAGATGAGGAAACTACATGTCCACTGCAACTCATCAATATTCAGGCATATTCTGTCTGAATAAAAAGTGGTGTGATGATCTATAACCAACTCTAGACGTACATGGCACATTTGTGTAGCACTTTTCTTAACAAAGTTAGGAGGTGCTGTGAAATATAAGGAACAATGTGAATATATCAACAAACATCAATAGTATAGGTCTAAGTGCACATGTAGTGTTGTAGATGGTTGTTGGCCTGATCAATGCTGAGAATGGGTATAGTGTGGCATGCACGGTATACTTGCTATGAAAGCACTTCTACAAAGGGTTTGTTTTTGGAAAGTTAGATTCTTTGACAGTTTGATAAATGTTATAATTTCCCCTAAATATTCTTGCTTGCATGTGGACATTAAAGAGAGTCAAAGTGAAGACATTTACATGAGGCATTGCATCTGAGGCAGTAGTTACCTTACTTGCTGATGGTTCCTGGCCAGTGACTGCTGGACGATTTCCCAGAATGCTAGGATTAATCATGCTGATTCCCTGGTGAGTTTCATTTTGAGCTAGGTCTTGGTTTTGAGGAGTTACACGATGTGGATTTCCAATTGATGTGAATGCCCATTGACTTTGGCATGGGCATTCTGACATACTATGTCCTATACTATGCCATTTTGCTGAATTTGTCTCATTTCATTGTGTTGCTGGAGTTTATTTATAAGAGTTTATTTCTCTGAAGATGACACCAATGTGATATGTGCTTATGCACATGCACACACACACCAAACTTAAGGTGTAGTGATTTGATGTGATGACCCTCTCTCTGTCCTTATGGTAATCCTAATTAGGGTGTAGGAAAAGAACTTTCAAATCTATTATTGAAACTAGTAATATTGAGTGCTCAGAGGTCAGGCCAAAATGATAATTGGATGATAAAATTGATTCCCACTTCTGTTTTATTTGCTTCAGGCCTAGCTCGCCCTATTTCTATTTCTTTTTCTATCCATCCTCTTTGCCTCCATCTGTAGTAGAAGCTGGCCACCATCTGAGTGTGGAGGAAATTATTGAACGATGGTGCCCCCACTCAGACGTGAGGGAATAAGCGGGGCGGAACAGAAAGCTATTTTGGTTGAGCTCCTCAGTATGTAGGTCTAAGTGATTATAATGATGTCTTATGCCCACATTCTTCTCAATGGAGGTGTTTCCATAGTGTTGTGCTTGATATTCCATCACTCTGCATCTTTAATTACCATGTGCGACAGAAGTTAATTCTTCAATCATGCAAGGGTCATAATGGTTTTCTAATAGTGTGTTTGTTTTTGTTTCTGTGTTGCTTCATTTTTTTGTTTCTTTTAGATTTATTTTTAGTTCATTTTTTGAAAAAAATAATAATCTTTATACAATTTGTACGAAATTGTCTCCAAACTTCCCATGTTTTTTCCCCTGTGCTCCATGCCACTGTCAATGGGCTAAATGGAGAGAATCAAGACAGAGAAAGAGAGAGAGACAATAACATTGAAAGATATAATATTGCTTCATTTGCTTCATTTGCTCTGTGTCTCCATGCCTGTTTTGCAGCAGGTACATAATGCATACTGCAAATGCCACATTGACTCTCATGGGTTTTCCACATCTAACCCAAATCCTTCTTTTAACTTGAAAAATGGCTCACTGTGCTAACCACAAGGGAACAAGAAGAGGAATGCCTGGTCTGCCCACTACTGCTGTATTAGGTTACTTATTGACTGTAACATCTCTCCTCATTCTGCCTTACTTAATTTTCCTTACCCCTTCCTCCGCCACCCCTCCTACTTCAACTTCCTTACAGACCCTCAGGCCATAGCACTAAACAGAAGCTCCTTGCCTGGCCAGCTTCAGCTTCATGCCGTTTTGCTTGTTCAGCCTCCACAGTCAACGTGGCACAGGAGTTTGTTATGGAGGCCCAGTTATGGCAGGGAGCATTGGGGCAAAGCCTAGTGGGGCCAGCCTGAATGGATGAGCTGTCAGGCAGCCAGTTCTGTGATGAGAGGGCCCAGACTTCATGCAGGGCCAGATGGGGAGATATCGGTTCCTGTCAACCCCACAGCAAAGAAAGCTCCCATGTCAGACTACCCTGAGGACGGGTGAGAATGGAGGAGGAGGAGAGGCGAGAGCTTGGGGAGGCAGTGAAGGGTTGTTTGGGGAATACAGACTTTATCTTTGCTTCATCAACCAACTCTATCTATGGAACCCATATATCAAATGCAAATGTGCACACACATACATGTATACTGAGAGGAACCCAAACACACCCACAGGCTCCAGTTTTATTCTGAATTATGTCAGTATTGTTTTAAACTATTTCAGTGTGGACACAATATTCTAGAACCTCCGTCTATATCCTTACGTTCTCTGTCCTTATCACATTACTGTTTCCATATCACATTACTGTCTCCTGGTTGTTTGTTCCAAGATATACCACTGGGAGCACAGGAAGTGACAGGAGAATCCTGGGGGAGGAAGAGAAAGGGAGAGGGGAGGATTGGAGAAGGGGATGTAGAGGGAATAAGGAGACAAACATAGTTCTCAAGGGAGAGTAGGAACAGATGAGACAACCATGGTTTCTGATAGCAGGATGTGGACTGACAACATTAAGCTGCATGAGGACAGACAGAGAAAGAAAGAAAGAAAGAACGGGAGACAAGGACAGAAGCAGAAAATATGGAGAGAAATCAAGACTAAGGACCAAAGACCACACAACTTCTATTGTTTTCTCCAGTGGTAAACCGTTCAGACATTTGTTTTCACTACACATAGAAAGTTGTGAAATATATGCTCTGAGGTATAGATGCATTACGTTCTGCTACTTGTATGGTGCCAGTCAGTTTGAGACTCAATCAAATATTGTGCTGATTCAAAGCGTAATCCATCATAGTAGAAATGTTGTCTCCTTTGTTTGGAGAAACAGCTTTTTTTCTTTCAGGTGTGACATTTGCATATTGGGCTTTAAATCATATGATGAGGGCTATACTGATACGGGTTTCTATAGGCTGATACCAATATTTTTGGATTGAAGCTAAAGACTTGATATTTTGTGACCCTATTCAATAATATTAAATTTGACAATTTTCATGACAAAAACTGTACGTGAACACATATATTCACATTGAGAGCTTCCTCCAGGGTGAATCTGATATGACAGGCAGAAAAAGAAAATAGAAGAAAAGAAAACCCAATAAGAGAAAGAGGGGAAAGGTGAAAAAGGAAATACTGTTGAAGAGTTTAGATTATGCTACCTTTCATACCCCAGTTTTTCAATGCTCTCCGAAAGGCTACAGTGACTCACAGGTGGCATTTTCCATTTTCAATCCACTGTAGTTATTGACATTATTCAACTCATATCTACAATAGTAGTTTGATCATAGAAATAGTGAGAACAAATGCAGTAGGATGGAAAGAAAAGAGGCACACACAAGAGGAAGAAAATTTGCACACAAAAAAAAAAGGGAAAAAAAGTACACATAGATTCAACAAGACCATAGAAACAAGAATGAAAGGAGGAGGCAGATATATTGAAAAAATGACTACACCAAGGGTGAGAAGAGGCGAGACAGAAAAGTAGAACTGGCAGAGTCGAGAGGAGCAAGAGCAGGAAAACATCAGTGGAGAACTCATCACAATGCAGTGCAGCAGAGCAGCTCCCAGCCTGCGCCACAGGAATCCCATCTCCAGGGCTCAGAGCAGGTAATAGGAATGCTCCAGCCATTCAGGCTGGGAGGAGAGGAACAGGAAAAACCCTGAGTTCTCTGTCAGCCTCGTCTTTCTATTGCCCACCTCCGATGCTGCAGCAATCCACAAGTGCACGCCTAAAAGGAATGGATTAAAAGCAGTTCACAATTTACCCATGGTATGGCAGGCAACTTAGTTGCAATGCTTCAAAAGAAGAAAGTGGGAGTGGGAAAATAGGAAACATGATTTGTGTTTGAAAATCAGGTTTTACTAGTGCTTAATTTATTTTCTGTCTTTACTTGAATTTCACTGGCAGATTGGGGAGCTTTGTCTGCTCGGTGGGTTTTCCACATACATCTGTTGTTTAAGCTCTAATGCTAATTGATGAGGCTGGAAGAATAGTTAGAGGAGATCTGTTAGGTTAACACATTTATTATGATTCATACACATACAGGTCAACATTATAATACAATTTTGAGAAGCAACAATGAATCCCATTATATTCTCTCTGCTTCTCAACAATCTTTTCCTCACAGGCATTACCACCAAACAAGATCATGAAGCTAAATCATTCACATTTAAGAAGCCCTGACAACAAAACCTAATTTCCATTGCCTATAACATGGAGAACTAAGCAATTAGCAAGCTTTTCTTTTTCAGAAATTCACTAGGGGTGGGATCTAGCAGGTGTTTATGTATTTATGTGCTATTTTATGATGAAAAATACATTTCTCATGTTTGCTAGTTATCTTAATCTGCCATCCATCTGTTATGTAACCCTGGAGGATAAGGCGAGCTAGTAGTCTGACTGAAAGTTGCTCTGTAGCTGCAAACTGTCACGGGAGGAAAACCATTTGGTTTCTCTTCGAAGGAAGGTCTGCTTGCAACGGCCAGTACGACGTAAGCCAGTAAGAAGATAAGCTAATATAAATTAGTCCGTCATTCTAAAAACTACTGAACAGTGCTTAGTTTATTTTTATTAGTTGCTTTTGTGCTTCATTTATTTCATTAGCCTAGGGCCCATGAAACCAATTTAAAACATCATATGATTGCAAGAACTACATGGTTGTTAGAAAATTGTTTCTGTCTTGAAATATAGTGTCTCCACCAGAAAACAACCCAATCATATCTGTCATAAGTTGTGAGTTCTAGAACATTTGGAACCATTACATGGACAAAGGTGCTTGATCGTAATCGTGAGCCATAATCACATTCCAACTCGTTATGTCAGACCTAGACCACACTGGAATCTCAGGCACCCCACTCACACCATTACAATATACAATTAGACACCCTATGTCAACATAATGGCTCTATCTACATGCATGTATAGTAAATGAGTCAGTTCCTTATCAGACAAGGCCTCTTCTTCCATTGCTATCTAGTCTGTCTGTCAGTCGATTTGTTTCTGTGTCCATCTGATTAGTGAATCTGCCTGCTAACATAATCAGCAGCGTAATCAGCCCAATCTGCTTCATGGTCTCTCGCTACCGGTCCTAGCCAGGCTTCCCAGCCTTTCTAGGCAGCACTCTCCGTCCCGTTGTATCCATATCAATTAGTATTCACCCAGCATCTCCCATTGCCTTCCTGCATTTGTCATACCTTGGCCTGAATTCAGGTTCTCCTGTGCCTCTGGTCATCGAGTCTTCGTCTGGATCCAAGAATATAATCAGATTCCTAATATCTGTTTCATTCTTGAGAATTAGCACCATGAATACAGGTTAATCTTCCCTTCCATCTCTGAAACCGTTCTATTCTCCTGTATTTTAACTTTAAAACATCCACAACCTGACACCATCTGCTCGTCTCCTCTGTCTGCCTTGCCTCCTCCATTCACAGCCACCAATAGTCAACAACCATGTCCCTGCCAATAAAGGACAACCACAGCATGACTAAACGAGATTTCACAGAGACAACGGTTATTTGGCCACAACAACAACTAAAATCAACAGCAGCCACCGATTTCTTCTCTCAGGCAAACGTAATAGGCTGCTACATGGTCCATAATAACTCTTGGGTCATGGATAGATATCCATCAGGAGCTTTCCAAAGATTAGGAAGCCAAGTGCTGTGCTATGTCTTATGGTAATGAGGGTCTGTTTTTAATAAGCTGCCTGTTCTCTCTATGTCTCTGCCTGTCTGTCTCTCTCTCTCACTCTGGGATGTAAGACTACTATCTCAGCCTGAGTAGGAGGGTCACTCAGGTCAAAACCAGATGAAATTGCTGCTCACTTCTAATTCCAAAATCTTCCATTATCTATTGAGTTAAATATTAAGAATATTACAAAAATATTACAGTACCCAGATAAGGACTGACTGGATGATAAAGTTTTATCAGACTTGTAATTTCTTTAAAATATTTGATTTAAACACTCTCTAAAAGATTGCTCAAATATTTATTCTGTAAAATCATTTGAAGAGGAGGCTGTGTAAATGCTACAAAGATGGAAGTGTCAGAGACAATGACAGCAGGTTAACTGTGGTCTGAATGAAGTCACAAGTCTTTC
>CABFOQ010054872.1:0-12236 GCA_900660455.1 Gephyroberyx darwinii | reverse complement strand
AGAGTATTACTGGTAATATTAGTACAGTGTATATTAGTACAGTGTATTACTGGTAATATTAGTACAGTGTATTACTGGTAATATTAGTACAGAGTATTACTGGTAATATTAGTACAGAGTATTACTGGTAATATTAGTACAGTGTATTACTGGTAATATTAGTACAGTGTATTACTGATAATATTAGTACAGTGTATTACTGGTAATATTAGTACAGTGTATTACTGATAATATTAGTACAGTGTATATTAGTACAGTGTATTACTGGTAATATTAGTACAGTGTATTACTGGTAATATTAGTACAGTGTATTACTGGTAATATTAGTACAGAGTATTACTGGTAATATTAGTACAGAGTATTACTGGTAATATTAGTACAGTGTATTACTGGTAATATTAGTACAGAGTATTACTGGTAATATTAGTACAGTGTATATTAGTACAGAGTATTACTGGTAATATTAGTACAGTGTATTACTGGTAATATTAGTACAGTGTATATTAGTACAGTGTATTACTGGTAATATTAGTACAGTGTATTACTGGTAATATTAGTACAGTGTATTACTGGTAATATTAGTACAGTGTATATTAGTACAGTGTATTACTGATAATATTAGTACAGTGTATATTAGTACAGTGTATTACTGATAATATTAGTACAGTGTATTACTGGTAATATTAGTACAGTGTATATTAGTACAGTGTATTACTGGTAATATTAGTACAGTGTATTACTGATAATATTAGTACAGTGTATTACTGGTAATATTAGTACAGTGTATTTTTATACCGTTTTCTCATCGAAGCAGCTAAAATACCTGAAGAGACAGAACATAAAACCACCTGGTGCTGTGATGGTGCGTTTGAGTTCTGAGAGCTTTCTGGTTTTATATTAACAGAAAGAGAAAATCATATTAGGACCCATTTCTGACTCGTCTTCTTGATCGTACGCCAGGTTGTCAAGATACAAACGCTTACCGGCGACATCACCACCGCCACCAGACTCACGACCTGGCGGCGTTCAACCTGAACGCCACTGGAGTCTTCAGTGACATCATCAGTCTGATGCCAGTGACACTCAGTTTTCTCACTTTCTTGCACCAAGCCATCGTTCGTTTCCTTGATAATATTACATTTTTCTGCCAACACCTCTTGTCTGAATGTGTTGTTTTGGGAACAGAAATAATTCATTTTTTAACCTGAACATTTTGAAGCCAAAGAGAACCGACAGTAATGTAAGGAATTAAAACATATCATACGAGGGATCCGATGTCCCTCTTGGATCACGTTATTCCAGCAGCTTTGTTGTTCAGGTGTGTAAATTCAGGGTTCAAACCTGCGGGACTAAAATAAATCATGTTGTGTTGGTGCATTAGTGCTTCATGCCTGCAGCACTAAGCCCCTGTGGTTTGTCCTGTCCACCTTCTGCACACACAGACCTCTGCAACATGGCGAGCAGCAAACCTACCAACAGGCAGTATGACGCCAACTGGCTGGAAGGAGGCGCTACGATTAAAAGGTCAATGGTGAAAAATGTAAAAAGCCACTTCTCCCACAGCATCTGCTGCAATGAAATTCAGCTGAAGCACGAACACTGAACACAGTATTGACAGACTGAGGGGAATAAACCCACCAGACTGACCCAATATGATCATCTGGAAACGTGTCAGCCACAAAAGGCAAAGATAAAGCAAATATCTGTTGATATGTTGGACACACACAGCTACTGCTAGGACAAATATTAAGACAGGAGATGATATTTGGTACTACAACTATTACTATCTCTGTCCATCTGCGTCCTTTCTGGCTGTGTAATCCAACTGTGGTGGTTTACAGACGCTTTGTAATGGACGTTGACTTGACTGACTGGTGGCTGTTGAGATTCAGTCTTCTTTAAGTTACTTTAAGAGTCACAACATGACTGCCATCCTGGTATTAGTAGGTCAGTAGTGCAGAATGGAAGTCAAACGGATCACAACATTGCAGGGCATTGGCCCCATCTTCATCCAGCAGCGGGGGAGCACTACAGCAAGAAGGCTGACAGCACCACTACTAGCTGGAAGACATCTAAAATAAAGATTTCAGCCAAATTTGCCTCCAAACCAAAGGCTGCCAAATGTTTTACTGCGGTTTACGTTATGAAGCATACGAACAAGAACGACTTCAGAAGTACAACCTGCACAAGACCCAAGACACGGATGGTCGTTGAACCAAAACCACTAAATGACTCCATCAATCGCCAGTGGTCCAAAATAAAGACGCAACATTGGATGCAAACATGCTCGCAATCGACCTTGGAGCTGGAACGGCTAGCTAGCAGCCCGGCTAGCAGCCCACTCTGCTGGCTAGCGCTAGCTTCAGCTGGTAGAAAGCTAATGGCAACACTGGCACTGGATGCTTGACTCGCCTCGATTTTAAATGACGTGTAGTTTTTATTCCTGTTATGTTATTAAGAAACGATAAACTGGTCAGAAGATTCATCATACCCTCCGCCAGCCCCGAAGGTAAGTAAGGAAAATCCTCCGTTGGCATCACGACGGCCATGTTTCTCTTCGCAACCAGCGGCGTGCATGTGCGCATGCGCAACAGGATCGTGGAAAGAAATATCTACTGCCAGTTTGAATGGGGAATTTATTTCCATTTCTCATCTCGTTACTACAACTTTGGAAGCGTTCACGCGTTTAACTGTTTGAAATCGTTGGGAAAACCCCCACATCCAAGATGGCGGCCAGTAGGTCAATGTTTGTGATGTTGCTTTTTAAGATACATTACTATCAACCAGCATGTGGTCTAATCCTTAAAGACCTCACGTCACCTCTCTACCAAGCTAGTGACTGGCACAGCTACAATTCGTTAGCAAGTTACAGCAAGTGTAGTTCATTTTAGTAACAAGTAGCTATTTTCTTTTATTTTCTTGGGATATATGGGGGTCTATAAAATAATCCCATTTCACCTAATTGTAATTACCACCAGGGACCTGTTGTTAACGGTTTTTCCCAGTGGGAAAATGGAAATATCGGCCATTACGACATTGTGTGAACGAGAAGAAAACACCAACAGCTTACACTCTGCTCTTACTTCTGGGTATTACAAACATCATTGCAAAGCGTGGTGGGAAAAACATTCCCGCAGTAGTGATGCGAAGACCGAGTCTGTTAACTAACTCAGTTTTATTGGACAATAGTTCAATGGTCTGAATCCTGCTCGTCTAATCCTGGCAAGTTTAAAATATGTGACGACACCCTGACATGTTCGCTAGACATTGCCAATCCATAAAATATGATCTTAAAAATGATTTACATTTTCATCAAAAGATAAAATAAAATAAAATCTGGACATTTATAGTAAGACAACATTAATGCTTCAAGCTGTGATGAGTGTGGAAAGAAATATCTACTGCGAGTTTGAATGGGGAATTTATTTCCGCCACCAGTGTGACGTCAGACTCCTGAAGTCTATTATGTGTAGGTCATCTTCTCTAACATAGACGATCTTTGAAGCAGTCAGCGGTCTTGTTTGTAGTTCACTCTTTACTGCAGAACGACTGTATGGCTGATTGAGCATGAAAACCTGATAAAGTACTGAAACATCTTCCTGAAGTTCAGCAGTTATCGACATTAAGGACTGATGGTTGTATTAACTGTAGTTTGTGCTGCGTTCCAGTGCTCCTCTTACGCTCCAATTTCTCAACACTAAGGGTGTAAATGCGGCTTGTGGCGCGTTGAAGTGCTTTCCGTCTAAAGTTGTAACAGAACTGCGCCTGTAACAAAACTACTATTTTAGTGGCTGTGGTTTTATTAACCCTTTTATGTTTTAGTAAGGGAAATGTGGTCTTTAAAAAAAACATTTACAGATTTTTTTTTTTTAGGATAGCTAAAATTGATTGTTGTAATATTACAACTGTGGGTCTTACAAGGTTAAAGACCACATTTCCATAGTCAGTGGGTCCTATTGTTCATCCTCGCAATGCTATTGGACAGTAAATGTGTTTATAGGTCCGGCCGTCTGGCCATGAACTCACACAACCTGCAAACTTTCCTTCAAGCTCATCTCTTTGTTTTATTGGACTGGATTTGTCAAGATTCAAGTAAGTAAAAGGCCTTAAATATATATTTTGTGTGATTATCACAATGTCTAGAACATGTAGATGTTTAGTTATTGTGGAATTCATTCATCAAATTTGATTTTTGAGCTTGTTATGTCTGTGTTACAATTCTAGACATCTGGGTGAGGCTGGTATGATTCACTATAACTCAGTTCTGAATGTGTTTTCTCTGTTAAAATGTTGAAATCTGTAGCAGTATTTGAAACCGTATCTGTATCTGATCAGTTAAAAAAACTACATTTAACTGATCCTGGGCTTTTTTCTGCACGTTGTTTGTTGCCCAATTAACTGCTTGTTGGTAGAAACCGGTTCTGCATGTTCTGGAAGGTTCTGGGGGAAGCTTGTTCATTGTTCAGGGACAGGTGAGAACGATCCTGGAGGTGGGGATGGAGGTGTTCTGTTGGGATGGAGGTGTTCTGTTGGGATGGAGGTGTTCTGTTGGGATGGAGGTGTTCTGTTGGGATGGAGGTGTTCTGTTGGGATGGAGGTGTTCTGGGGGGATGGAGGGGTTCTGTTGGGATGGAGGTGTTCTGTTGGGATGGAGGTGTTCTGGGGGGGTGGATGTATTCCTTTTAGCATGATAAGTAGAGAGCATAACAGGCTAGCAGACAGTATAGGGTGAATTTAGCTCTCTACCCTGAACACACCATCTACTCCTTCAGCTGATCTACTACAATATACTCATGTATTATTTATACTTATTTATTTATTTTTTATTTTCCATTTCAGAATGCCCCCAGCCAAGACAGGTCTGCTCTACAGTGTGGAGGATGTGATGGACGCCATCCAAAACGGAGAGAGTGATTTTGAGACGGACTCAGACGACACTGACGCGAGCGACGAAGACGAAGACGCTGGTTGTTCTGGTCCAGATGTCACCGACGACGCCCCTCCCCTCCGCACACCGCTGGAGGACTTCCAGAAGTTTGTGTCAGAAGACATGATTCAGGCTCTGGCAAAAAACACCACCGAGTACAGCTTCCAGAAGAGCGGAACATCTCTAAACACCAACGCGAAGGAAATGGAGAAAGTGATGGGCACGTACCTGAAGATGGGCCTGATGCGGCTGCCTGGAGTCCGGATGTACTGGGAGACGGACACGCGGTACCCGCCTGTTTCTGACGCGATGCCGCGCAACAGATTCCAGTCTCTGGTGACATCGCTGCATTTTGTGAACAACCTGACGGTGTCGGAGACGGAGAGGGAAGACAAACTGTGGAAACTCAGACCGTGGCTCGATTCGCTCAGAGAGAAAGGCCTGCAGGTGGTACCGGAAGAGCTCAGCTCCGTGGATGAGATGATGGGATGTGTGGATTTGTTGGACTCGTTTGCCGCCAAATACAAGTTCCCCGTGAAATCCTGCCGCTGGTACATCCACATCTTCTGGCACACCGTCACCCTCGCTGTGATCCACGCCTGGCTGCTCTACAAGCGGGACTGAGCTCTCGAGATCTCCAGGAAAGAGATGCTGAACAGGAGGCGGTTTCGGGCCCGGCTAGCGTCCTCTCTCATCCTGGTGAGAAAGCATTCCTGCTTTTTACCGTTTGTAATATTTCTGACTTGTGTCTTAATTGTCTGTTCTAATCCAATCCAGGTGAACACAACTCTCAACGCACCCAAGAGAGTAACACAGGCGGTGACATCAAGGAAGAGACCGTCCTCGGGTGATGGGAGTCCACCGGGCGGCGTCCCAGCCGAGAGGTCGTCTGGACACCCCCCCGCCGGATGTACGCAAGGACCAGATCGCACATTTCCTGGTGAAGACGAGCAGAGGACGCTGCGGTAACGGATACACCACCACGCTGTGCAGCAAGTGTGACGTTCGTCTTTGTTTTTCAGAGGAGAAGAACTGTCTGTGGGACTATCATTGTACATGAACATGGCTGAACACGGGACTGAGACGAAATTCAGCTTTGTAAATGATTTTTTTATTAATAAATGACTTCATAAAAAATATGACTTGTGGTTATTATTCATGATATATACTGTTATGGGGCTAAATAAGCAATCAACCCTGCAAATGAACCCTTAGTTCTGTATATTTGTTCACATCTGAAAGGTGAAAATGAAATATTTGCTCTTTTTTTTTTTCAATATTTGGGCTTTACGGGGTTAAAAGTCAACAGCTACTCTGCAGCAGCAGCACGAAAAAAGGAGGAAATGCTCATCAGGAACATATTTCAACAAAATGCATGAAAAGAAGACAGAGGGAAAATAAAAACGTACAGCAATAATAGTTATTTTCCCAGAATACCAAACAGACAGAAAAACAAGATGTAGTAGTTTTTACCATCAGTCCCATTTCAGCAACACGGGCGTGGTATTAACTTAGATAGAAACCACCGTCTCAGTCGTATTCACCACTCTGCCGGGACGGTAAGGAGCTTATTGATCCGCTATCAGACCTTTTAACGCCTCCCCTCCACAGCTGGCCTGCTGCACCATACAACAGTGCACCGACATACGTCCCCATTCATGCACTCACGCTGATCTCACTGATTACACGTCACTGTTAGTTTAGGTTCTTATGTTATTTCTTTATCAATAAATAGTTTGTTAATTGGCTTGGTTGTGTGCGTCTCCCTCTTTTGTCACGGCAGTGCGGCCTGGTTTGTGGCAAAATGTACCATTCATTTACAAGCTGCTCCTCCCAGTCCTTATACCTACATTAAACTTCATCTATCACCTGTACTTCCCGGTTTTACTTAACATGTATTGTGTATTCTAGTATTTAGGTATTGTATTTGATATTTTGTATATTCTGTTTTTTGTGATACTGTTATGCTGCTGCAAACCCAGGTGGGATCAATAAAGTATCTTATCTAATTTGCTCACAGCTCAGCAACAAGGGTATTCCCGACAGCACTTGAATGCAACATAAAACACGCGCCGCACGTAGTTATCACATGATCGCGAGAGCAGAAACAAATATGGCGCCGCGAAAGTGAGGAAAACTCTGCAGTGAGTGTTTGCGAACTGAACAATGTTCGGTAGTTGTTTAACACGGAAACAGACGTAGCCGCCGTACATTTCCGTCAGCCCGGTTGTCGGAGAAGCGACGAAACTAATCCGGTACAGTTTTTTAAACCAACACATTAAACTTGGACATGGATTAATCGGTTGGTCTCGTTTCCAGACCAACCGTCAATGTTAACCGTCAACACTTCAGCAGGTATTTCGTGTTGTAACGTCAGCTGGCTGGCTAGGCTTTCAAATCATCCTATTCTGGAAGTCGCGTTACGCTTCTTGGTCTTTTAACGTAAAATTAAGACGTTATCTCCCGCGCTTGCCAGATGAGTCTAGTCCACGCCTGTCTGATCAATCAGATACATGTGAGGAAGAAGACGCCACTCATCGGCCGCAGCTGGGTACAACTCGTCAGGTAAAGCCGTTAAATGAACGTCAGGGTGGAAACAGGAACCGCCGTCCGCCTCAGAGAACCGACAAACTCAAGTGTTGCTCTCGTTTCTGTCAAAGTCTCTCACGTCGAGATGACTCCGAGGAAGCAAATGAACAAGGACACCGACGAGGTTCCTCCCAGAAACCAGCAGAGCAAAGGAGAAACAGAGGAGGAGGAGGAGGGGGAGGAGGAAGGAGGAGGAGGAGGAGGCGACAACAGGGATGACGAGGTGAAGGCATGTGGGGAGTCTGTGTGAAGTTAGGTGTGTGTGTGTGTGTGTGTGTGTGTGTGTGTGTGAGTGTGAGTGTGAAGGAAAATGAAAACTCATCTGGGAAAGGATGACTGAGCAGTCTTTCACCATCGTCCAAGTTCAGACTCGCACTTACACACCTTCACACGCGGGAGTCGTTTTCTGACTTTTATTTTGAAGCCAAGAATATCTTTCAAGTGGTCCTTAAGGTTTGGACACCCTAGATGATGTTGACACTGATTTGGACCCGACTGGACCGTCCCATTCACACCGCGGAGTGTGTATACTGATGGTTCATATTTCAGCTCCGGTCTCATGTTGGGATGAGCTGCTGTCATATATCACAAATATCCACTGAGCTAACAGACGGGATGTTGTGTCCAGGCGTAGAACAGCGCGTCTTATTGATTTATTATTGCTCTTGGCATGAGAGTATTGGTGAATGGCAGCCAGCGTGCACAGGAGCCAAGACTGAAACAGCGTGAGAGCATCACAAGTAATGATAGGTTGTGCACTGTGCATGTAAACACACTCGGTAAGTCCTTGCAACGCCAATTTGACTGTTTTTGTCTGTTTTTTTGAGTAAAGATATAAACACTGATGCAAGAATATGTTTAATTCCTCATGAAATAACTTTGTGGCTACGAGGTTTTTGGCCGACAGCAGCAGTAGGAAAAGCGACTCTTCCCAGATAACGGACAACAAAAACAAACCTCAGTCTCAGTAAACTCAGTACTGTGAAATATGAGATTTCCAGGAACTCGGGACACGATGCATCATCACTTACTGTACTCTGTTCCTTCAGGAGGAGCTCCGGTCCTCGGTGCCGTCGCCGCCACCGTCACCAAGAGGAAAACGCAGGAGAGAAAGGGAAACGAAATCAAGACCAGAAGGTACACGATTTCAAAATACTGACTTTTCACCTTTTGCCTTTTTTATACCAACTGGGTAGGAAGCCTTGTTAAGCTTGGAAATGAGATTGAGATTGGAAATTGTGTCCATTCACGTTAAAATAATCAATAATAAACAGTTGAGTCTTGTTTAAGAAGGTTTTGACTGCTATTGAACATGACATAACCGTGACGCATGCTGTCATTCGTCGTAAAACGGTAGAGAACAAAGTATCTGCTGAGAAATGATCGAGACCCACAGGATCAGAGCTGCGGTATCAGAGCGTCTTCAACATGCCCTACCAGCCTTTTCTTCCCAGAGGTCACCTTGTCTGTTGTTCTCAGAGATGACAGAAGAGGAAATGGTGGCCTTGGCGCTGCGTCTGAGCGAACAGGAAGCCAACATCGCTGCACTCAAGCGGGAGCAGGAGGAGGAGGCCGTGATGAAAGCCATAGAAGAAAGTGTGAGTAGAAAATGTTTGGCGGGACTTCCAGAGACGCCGTCCCTTTTTCATTCCCAGAGCCGGTTGCGGTTCTTCAGCTGCTCATATTACTACTTAAATGAAGATATCGTTGTGATATCGGCCGCAAGTTTGTCGTTTTTTTACATTTCCATGTGACTTTTTGCCCAGTTGCCGTCAGTACAGCGGTCCCTCATTTGGTGTTTCTCTTCCAGATGGTCAGCCAGTCACAACCCTGCCTGTCCTCCCCGAGTCAAAGCCTCCTGCCTGGCCTTGACGGCGCCTCCACGCTCTCTTTCAGACGGAAACTCTTCTACCCCAACAGGAAGTGGGCGTCTGCCAGGGGTCAGGGTACGTCAGGGGGCAGCTGCACTGTGGACGCAGACCTGAGCCAAGGTAAGTAAACGAACAGGGGAGTGTCAACAGTCATGTATCCCACAATTCATTGTTTTATATGTGCATGGTTCCTACGGTCATGGAAAACCTGGAAAAGTCATGGAATGCAAAATGTATGTTTTCCAGGCCTGGAGATGTTATGGTGTGTATAGGTTTTAAAAATCCCTTTTTACAACCAGTGAAGCTTTGAATGTTTCAGCTTTGCTGCTTGTTGATCCACTTCCTTTTGAGGAATAAAACCCAGATATCTAATATATCAATATCTAAAAATGTTGATGCTACCACAGCAAAAAAACCACCAAGCAGTGTATTACACATTCAGACAGCTTTGTAGCAACATATGTCCATCAAAAAGTTTGGCTGGACCGGGGTTCAGTTCACGACCTGGTGGACTGATCTGTTGTGATGCTCCTAGACCTGAAGGGAGCAGGGGGTGAAAACAATAACCGGAAGAAAAAGCGGAAAAGGAAAGCTGGCAGCCCCCTGCTGGAGATGCCCGATCTGTCTCAGACACAGAAGATCTCCTCTCAGGCTTCATCCTTCACCTCACAGCCTCCCTCAGCGCCTTTACACTCGCTGCAGGTAAGTCCAAAAGATTTATTATATCAGCCGTGACAGATATTATTGAGTAACATGAACATAATTCACAAGGTCTTCAAGTAAAAAGTGGAGATGGTATTCATGTGTTGTGTTCAGACACTAAGGTATATGTCGAAACGAAGAAAACGCCTGATATAAATTCCACTGTGTACTTGTATTTCCCTTAAGTCTTCCTCAAATTTGACTCTAATCCCTCAGAAACCAGACCGGCTGGCTCACCCTACTGCTGCTGTCCGACTAAAATGAATTGTTTTTTTACTTTTATCTTCCAGCTTTTGAGAATGTACTATGTGTACATTATATCTTATGTGTACATGGTTTTGTTGATATGTTTGTTTGTATGTATTCGTTCATTCCCAACAATGAATCTCAGGACTCGGACTCTACCGAGATTGACCATAGCCATCAGCGTAAATCCCCCGTCTTCCGCTTGTCACGCCCGTCGCCCTGCGAACCCGAGGTTCACATCCCCAAGCTGAGCCAGGAGCTGCTGGCAACCTGCAAAACGTCAGGATTCGTCCTGTGCTCTCAGGAGAGTTTGACCTCAGCCCAGAAATCACTGCCCTCTCAACCTAAGAGCCCCACATTTCCTAAAAGCCCTGCATGCTCCAAGAACCTCGCTATGTCCAAAACCACAACATCTGCATTCTCAGAGACTGATCAAGAAGACGATGGAGAGACGGAGCAGAGTCCAGAATATTCTAAAAGCCCGGTATTTGGCAGGACTAGCCTGAATCAGAAGTCTTTATTAGCCTGCGAACCCGAAGTCCCTGTCTGCAAGCTGAGCCAGAAGGTGTTGCTGACCTGCGAAACCTCAGGCTTCATCCTCTGCTCTCAGGAGAGTTTGACTTCCCCTGAGAAGCCCAAGAGCCCAGTATTCCCCAGAAGCCCTGGCTTCTCCAAGAACGTGGCTCCCTCCAAGAGCCCACCATTCCCCAAAAGTCCTGTACTCTCAGAGACTGACCAAGGAGAAGATGGAGAGAGTGGCTGTTCTATGAGCCCAGTATTTGGCAGGACAAGCGCAGTATTTGGCAGGATTAGCCAGCATCAAATGGTCTGCCTTGGTCCACAGGACACTGCGGGTTCTTCAGCTGCTGACAGGGAGTCCAGCAGTGAAGGGAAGTCACCAGCCAATGGGATTGATCACAATCAAGATGGCAAGTTTGGCAAGATCACCACGCCATCCAAGTCGGGTACAGTGGATCTCCTACTGTTATTATGAAATGTTGTGTACAAGTCAGCGGTCCAGCCTTATCTAGTGGGCTGAGCCTCATTCAGTGAAATATCCGGTACAGGAGACACTGAGGTAATGGGGCTCCTTCTTTCCTGACCGTGTTTCCTGCCTTTAGACAATGAAGAGGAGGCGAATGAAACCTCCAAGGACTGGAACTCAGCCAGGACCGAGCTGACCAGTGACATGACCGTACGCTGGTCGGACGAAGTCGAAGACGAAGACTTAACGGTAAAGAGGCTTTCCTTCTGATCAGTAGAGACAGTCTTGGTCTTAGGAGATAGTCTCACTTCTGCCTGTAGACTAAATAACATGGTTAAATGGTTTCAGGTGATCTATTTCTACCATGGTGCGGTCCCTGTGGTCTTCAGTGACCAAATTCAGTTTGACCGATGTGAGACTTGACATTACATTACATTCATTCAGCAGACTCCTTTATCCAACTTCGGGTCAGGGTAGTGTTTCTAGAAGAGGAAGGGTCAGGGTAGTGTTTCTAGAAGAGGAAGGGTCAGGGTAGTGTTTCTTGAGGTAGGGTCAGGGTAGTGTTTCTTGAGGTAGGGTCAGGGTAGTGTTTCTAGAAGAGGAAGGGTCAGGGTAGTGTTTCTAGAAGAGGAAGGGTCAGGGTAGTGTTTCTAGAAGAGGAAGGGTCAGGGTAGTGTTTCTTGAGGTAGGGTCAGGGTAGTGTTTCTAGAAGAGGAAGGGTCAGGGTAGTGTTTCTAGAAGAGGAAGGGTCAGGGTAGTGTTTCTAGAAGAGGAAGGGTCAGGGTAGTGTTTCTTGAGGTAGGGTCAGGGTAGTGTTTCTAGAAGAGGAAGGGTCAGGGTAGTGTTTCTAGAAGAGGAAGGGTCAGGGTAGTGTTTCTAGAAGAGGAAGGGTCAGGGTAGTGTTTCTAGAAGAGGA
>CABFOQ010054832.1:97923-113856 GCA_900660455.1 Gephyroberyx darwinii | reverse complement strand
GAATTGGAGAGATGCCACCAAAAAAGACTGTAAGAAGAAGAAGAATTTCAGCATTAGTGAAATCGATGTACTGTTAAATAAACTTACACAAGGTAGACATGTGATTTTCCAGAGCGTCAGTACTGGCGTTACAGGGAAATCAAAAAACCAATAATGGCAAAACATTAGTGATGCTGTAAATGCCGTGTCAGCAGAGAGACGCACAGTAACTGAAATTAAAAGAAAATGGTTCGATATGAAAATGGAAGCAAAAAAACGCATTGCCCAAGCCAAGTGATCCATGATGACAACTGGAGGAGATGGCGGTCTCGCAAGTAGACCTGAGAATTCAACAACTAATTGGAGAGGAGGCACTGATCAGTCAGACACGCCACTTGACAGTGATGCCGCGATGCCAGGCGCATCAGTTTCTTAAGCCCCGACACAGTGATCCACAAATCTAAAAGCAGTGCTCTTGGTGATCTGAAATGGCTCAGCAGCCATTCATCCATCTCATCAAATAGATCTGGGCAATCTCTAAAAATGCGTTCTCTGCGTAAGGCCTGGATGGCCAAAGCATCTAAGAGCAGTATGAAGCTGAACACACGCAATATCATCCAAGGGTTTTTATAGTCTTAATTGGGATCAATGGACCTACTATTTCTTTATTCCACAAGTTTAATAATCCAATCATTATAATTACTCTAAAACATATGATAATCTAAATTTGATTATATGATATTCATGCGTTTTTTATGTTCCTCATATTAAAAACATATCTTTCCTTGCGTTGGATAAACAATTTGTGGACTGTGAAAACAAGATGTTTTTTTCTTATCTTGGTAAGAGTGCTCTCGACCACTCGTAAAATTTTCTCTTACCTAAGAGAAGAGCAAAAATAAGACAACATTGGTGTATCCCGGAAATCAATGGGTACTAACAAAATAAGAACAAATCGTGGATAGGAACAAAAATAAGAGGAAATTTGTTTGTATATAGCTTCCTGCATGAGGCCCAGTGCTCTCTCTCTGTGGCCTGCTGGGAGGCATTATATTTAGCAGTGACCAGTCCAACAAGTTCTGTCCAAGCGCCACTCCACTCAATCAAAAAACTGAAAAGGTCATATCAGAGTGATTCATAGACAAGAAAAGACAAGGTTGTTACTGACTATATGTTGTTTTTGTGAGTTTTGTTATAGCCAAGCTGATTTGTTATGCATTTCCTCAGTGGTCCCTTCATGTTCTCTGAACGAGTACGTCTGTGCCAGCGGAGGGTGTGTTTCAGCCAGCCTGCGTTGTGATGGACATGATAACTGTCTGGACGGCTCAGATGAGGTCAGTATGGCATGCATTTGCACCATTTCCAAATAGAGCCAGTACATAGTAACTTTTAGTGCAGTTTCTCAACAGATGTCAGTGGTGAGTGAGCAGCTACTTGTTCAATCCAGGTTAAAACATGAATCATTCAATGCTACGGGGAACATGTTTTACATTTTCACTAAAAGAGACTGTTTTGGTGATGCACTTCTCCACCAATAGATTGGCTGTGTGAAGGAGTGCAGAGAGGATGAGTTTCTATGTCTGAATCGTGCCCACTGTATCCCACGGCGCTGGCGCTGCGATGATGTCTTCGACTGTGTGGACCACAGTGACGAAGAGAACTGCAGTCAAGGTCTGACCCAGTTTTATTACACATGTGGGTTAATGCATTTTGGGCCTGAGAGTAAACATAATTCTCATGTTTCAAAATTATTTAACATTAAGGAATTGAGAAAGAACAAGAGAGGAAAATATACAACAGGAAACAAAGAAGTTGGGAGCAGGTTTGGCAGAGAGAGATTTCAAATGAAGGAGCAAAGGAGGTTTGAGCTGAGATTGAAAAATTATGATGGACTCAGACTTGTTTTTATGAGGGAAAATGATCCAGAGCTCTTTGGATCATCCTATAAAATGCCCTGTCATAATCTTGCTATGTTCTTTTTGAGTGATATCTTTTGCAACCTTGAAAGCAATATTCTACCAAAGTTAATGGCCTTACAATTTTAGAAGAAAAACTGTGAGAGAGTACCGCTCATCTGTGTAATTGCAGGCGCTTTCTTCTGCCGGGCTGATGAATTCATTTGCAACAATACCTTATGCAAACTCCACACATGGGTGTGTGATGGCAAGGACGATTGTGGGGATAACTCTGACGAAGACACAGATATGTGTGGTGGGTTGAAACTGTCACTCTTGCTCAAGTCTTTCCTCTTAAATTCCTCTTTTATAAACCATTGCTTTTCCCACAAGGACATATATTTCATTGTTGAAAGAGATGGTCTCTCCATATATGATTTTTCTGTGGACTTCTTTTTTTGAAATTCAACACACACTTTTCATCTCCAGCCAAACTTCCCTGCCCTCCTACAAGGCCATTCCGCTGCAGAAATGATCGTGTGTGTCTGCGCAAAGATCAAGTGTGCAACAAAGTGGATGACTGTGGTGACAACTCAGATGAAGAGGAGTGTGGTGAGCATACAATGCACCAACTCAGATCTGCTGTTAAAGTTGCAATAGCCATACTTTATGTAAAAATAGCGGGGACTGCAGCAGAGACGAGCATCCCATTCACCCTCCTTGCCCAAATTAAATTCTGTTATGGTATGGTATGGTATGGACACATCTTTGCCCACAAAACTTCAAAACTTCATTGAAAAAAACAACATTAGATCTTTGGCCTCTCACACTCCTGTGGTATTATTTGGTATAAAGCAATGAAGACACACAGCCGTGGCTGTCACATGATTTCTGGGCATTGAAGTCTTCATATTTCAAGCAGTTACTTATTGCTACCACCAATGAATGAAATTTCCTAGTGCAGCTTTAAAATAACAAAAATAATAATAAATGAAATGAAACTGAAAATCCTGAACTGCATAGCTTAAAACGCCAGGCTTCTGTCATTTTCTCCTGATATTGCATCACCTTTTGAAATTCAAAGCAGCATATTTGTCCAGGAATGTTGGGTACTGCATGCATAGCTCTTCTTTACTTGCTTTAGGGTTTAAAAAGGTCTCAAAGCATTGTTTATTCTTGGGCACCTGTTCTCCTGCCTTTGAACTGACACTTTGTGTACTGAAGCAGAGTTGGTGGCAGGTAGACCTCGGCCTTGTGGGAAGATGGAGTTCACCTGCAGTAACCAGCACTGCATCCCCGCTCAGCTGCAGTGTGACCTCTTCAATGACTGTGGGGACGGTGGCTCGGATGAGCAAGACTGCAAGGCCTGTACGTACTGCAGGCACCTGGAGGCATACAGATCAAATTTGAATTCAGAAGAGATGAAAAGTATTGAATGTCACCATGATGTTAGCGGCAAGATCAGCACATTTTACATGTGATGTTTGGTTATTTATGGTAATATATGTATGCCCATGTTTGAGGTGTGTTGTGTACTATATGAAAGAAGATGATGCCCTCTTGGCTTTTGTACATCAAAAGGAAGGCACAGCAGGCATCTTAAGATACAAAGAGAACACTGGTGAGTAATCAACATCCCGTCTTTAATTCTAGTTTCCAACGGAGATGTATGTGGAAAGAAAACAAATCCATGCGGAGAGGATGCAGTTTGCAATCAAACAAATGCTAATGCTATATGCCAGTGCAAATCTGGCTTCAAGAGGAACCAAAAGACAGGCCAGTGTGAAGGTAGTGTATGATCAATTATTACTTTGCTCTGTCTAACAATACAGTAAGTTAATATTAATGGTATGGCTAGAAAAGAACATGTATACTGTATCATGACCAGTATTTGCCTACCGAATCTTACACTTCTAACTACAATTCTTTGTTTGTTGTATCCACTTCCACTGAATTTAACTAATTGCAGAAGAAGTAATTTAGTCTTAAGATAATTTTGTCTGTAGTAATGGATCAAGGCTACTGCTTATCTATAATGAAATTGAAATAAGGCTTATACTTGTTTTTCTCAGATACTGTCATGTCTATCCTGGTGACCATAGCTAACTTTTGGCCTCTGCCTGACTCTGTTTCGTTCTGGAGAATCTTTGTTACTCTTTACCACCTGGAAGTGGAAACTCAAGTGTTTTCACCAATGTTGACAGTGAATGAACCTTAAAATTACAGTCCATAGCCACCTCTTCATAAGTAAACTGCTCTCTCTTTTCTTTCCAGAAATCAATGAGTGTATGCAGTTTGACACATGTGCTCACTATTGCACAAACACTAAAGGATCTTTTAAGTGCACATGTGATAGAAATTATAAAGAGATCAATGGCAACTGTATATCAAAAGGTATGAACCCAAAGTTTTCATTTCAAATATCTTATGGTGTACTGTGCACTAATTGTTCTTTCTTAAAGTATTGTTATTATATGTTATTGAATGTTTAAAAGTCAATGTACTAGTGTTAAATTGGTGATATGTTCTCATTGTTAGTGTACAATGTTACATTTAACTTGTTTGTACTGTGCTTAAACTGTTGTCTAATACCCCAAATGCAATTTAGTCAATTTTCATTTTTTTTCATATTAATAACTCATCGGGCAGGACCAGAAGATCGAGTGCTCTACATAGCTAATGACACTGAAATCCGAAGTTTTGTGTATCCGTTTAACCAGAGCCATGGACACAAACTACTTACTCGCATCGAGGACAATGCCCGCATTATTGGGATGGATACTCTGTTTCACCACCAAAAGTTTATCTGGGCTACCCAGTTTAACCCTGGTGGACTTTTTTACAAAGAAATCCTAGACAGAAGTCAAACTAAAACTAATGTCAGAAACATTGTAAGTATATCCAAGGTGTGGGTGTACAATTTATTTTTTCCCTGACAAAGATTCAATGGATGTAGGATATTTTCTCAACTTGCTGTTGATTGGTGCTATTTTGTAGATCGTATTGATCTGCGTTTATTCTAAATCCATTGAAGCTGTTTCTCGGCTACTTCTCTTGCCTCAATGTTTTGAATGTAATAATTGCATCAAGCTCTTATCTTATAATGACACTTATTGTTAGAAAACCAACCCATTATTTCTTACAATGTGTTGTGGCACACTTTTGGTTAACATCACTAAGGTACTAAGCTTATGTTGCTCATTAATTCAGGATACTGAAAATCAGAAAGCATTAATTTGTTGTTCAATTTCACTACACATTGCACTAAGTAGATACAGTAGCATTGTACTAAATCTCTCATTGCTATTTCATTTATAAGACATACATTTAAGTATATCTATTCACAAAAGCTTAATAGAAGACCTGACTTTTTGTCCTGGCCATTGTTGGTTCCAGTGTTCAGACTTCCGTCGACCCAGGGATGTGTCTGCTGACTGGATCACAGGCAATATCTATTGGACAGACCACTCACGGATGCATTGGTTCAGCTATTACACAGCCCACTGGACTAAGTTAAGGTACTCCATAAACGTGGGTCAGCTCAAGGGACCCAATTGCACCCGCTTGATTACTGACATAGCGGGAGAGCCCTACGCCATCGCTGTCAACCCAGCCAGAGGGTAAGATTATTGTTTTGCACATTGCTACTCTCAGTAGGTATTGACTTCCTCTTTTGTTTCCAAGCAATGTTGAAAACTCATGCCCTGTAGATAGGTCAGTCATTTTGAGGGAAACATTAGGCGATTATCAAAATCAACAATGCCGATATCAACAAAGTCAATACTTGTGTCCTTGTGGAGAACACTCTTCCCAAGTTGTCTTGAAAAGAACAAAGAAAAGATTTTTCCAGTTTGACGGTTGCATTCTTGACATTGCACGACCAATGAAGCCACACAACAGACCACTATACTATAGACTGTACTGTAGCCTACTGTATCACGATGAATCCCATTCATTCTCATCGGCCAAATCACCATCCGATGTACCCTTGGTTGGCAAACTTTTGGGATCTTTATCTGTCCTCCATCCTTGGCGTACGTTTGTTTGATCATTTGTTAGGTAGGATGCATACAGAAACACACTGTTCTTTGCATGATGTCTGCAATTATCCATGAAGTGTTGGTATCAGGGATGCTTTTCTCTTTCTCTCTTTGTCTCTCAGGATGATGTACTGGAGCGTAATAGGCGATCACTCCCACATAGAAGAATCAGCCATGGATGGCTCTTTGCGCAGAGTGCTCTTGGAGAAAAATCTTAGAAGACCCACCGGTAGCTATTTTCTTAAAAGTCCACAAATTACTTAAATTGCTTAAATGTTTTACAAGTACTCATACTTGGATTGGCAAATGCAGCTGTCACAGCAGTTTCTTGACCTGCACTTTTTAAATGCTTAAATAAAATACTTTTCCATTGAGAGAAAAAATGTCTGCAATGTGGTGATTCTTTGAGGTCAGTGAAGATGATTGTAAATATATCAAGGTGAGTTGTGAAAATACTGTTGTGAAAATGATTTCTTGGGAAAATGTTGAAGTCCTGGCTCGTTTGAACCTTGAACTTTCTGCTCAAAATGAGAACCTGTATTCTCTTGCCCATGTTTTGTAGCCTATTTTTTACAACAAGAGAATGCTAGGTGGCACGAATAACTAAACTGAGTAGTACTTGGATTGGAACTATCGGACAATTTACTTAAACACTCAGTACTCGTATCAATTCTAAAAATGTTGGCAATGGTGCACCTGTGAAATGTACAAGATCATTGCAATCACATACTGAAATTTAATAGACATGGAATGTACAAACTATTAGGGCAACTTTCCTACTGTTGAGCTGCACCCCATTCTGCACAATCCATGTCCATGACTGTCAAGAGGACTAAAAACATCTAACATCTCCTCACTTTCATCTCTATCTCCCCCCTCATGAGTGAAGTGGATTTAATAGGTGAAATCAATTAGGAATCACAGCTTTCACCTGGATTCACATGGTCAGCCTATTTCACCCTAATGTTTTGTCCACTCAGTGTATAGTATAGTATAGTCAGCTCCACATAGTA
This sequence comes from Gephyroberyx darwinii, assembly GCA_900660455.1. Classification (NCBI taxonomy): domain Eukaryota; kingdom Metazoa; phylum Chordata; class Actinopteri; order Trachichthyiformes; family Trachichthyidae; genus Gephyroberyx; species Gephyroberyx darwinii. The sequence goes on along the minus strand of CABFOQ010054832.1, from coordinate 106,929 downwards.
ATGGACATACAGTGCAGTCCATGCATTCATTGTGTCTCACCAATGTAGCTAGAGAGCAGAAGCTTTGTGATGGTAGCTAAAGATATGACAATAAGGCCAAAGGCCAAAAAAAAAAGAAATATTTTCGAGACACTCAAAACCTGTTGGTGTGTCTTTAGGGAGACACTTAGTGCTGATCTAGTTTTGAAGAGCTGTTTTGGCCTCCTTTAATTCAAGGGACCTATGCTCTGTCTTGGTCACAGAACAAGGAATTCATCATCTGTGGGAAAAATGCAAACCTATTTAGTTGCCTCAGCCAGGTGCTCAATTATCCAGTCGGAATTGTGTGAGAAACTAAAAGTGAGTCTCTGGTTTGAAATGGTAATGTAGGCATGCCTAAAGTCTGCCATTGAAAATACAGACTACAAAATGGTAGACTTGTGTTGTTTGACACAAGAAACGTCTTCACCTAGATTGCTGGACACATTAGTGAACAGCCAAAAGGGACTAGATAAACAAAGATTGACTCCACATGTAGTTAATTTGCTGAATACATGTAACCTTGACACCTTAACTCTGCAATTGTTTGAATATTTCACGAAAGCTATTGAGACCTGAAGGTACCCCACATTGTAGGAATCCATATTAATCTTTCTACAACTCATAAGGCAAATAAATCTCTTCCCTTCATCCTCCCCCAGGCCTGGCCATTGATTATTTCAACCAACGTTTGTATTGGGCTGATCCTGAGCTCTCAGAGATAGGGAGCATAAGATTGGATGGCTCGGACCCTCTGGTGACAATCAGCGATAGACACGGTAATGCCAAACTGGGGAACAAAGCTCCACTTTTCTTTCTCAGCACATACTATTGATGTTGCCCTTTAATTTCCTCAACTTTTTTATCAAAAGATTGCAACAATAACATTGTTTGTATAGCTCCAGAGCAGTAAGCTTCTAAACAATACGTGTCGAGATCTATCTGCCCACACAGCATGTTCTTGCTACTTCTAGCCGCCTCAGGATAGAAACCTTCATTAAACCAAAGCTGCTTGTACGTGAACGCAGTCACTTGTTGATGTTATCTACTTGCTTTTCTCTGCTGCATTTACAGGAATCTCCCAGCCATATAGAATTGATATATTTGAGGACTACATCTATGGAACCGGGCTAAAACATGAGGTCTTCAAGATCCACAAGTATGGCAAACAGTCTGTGGAGTTTCTCTATTTGGGTGTGGAGAAGCCCACAAATGTTTTGATCTCCCACCGCTACAAACAACAAGATGGTAACTTGTCTTGACAATCTCTTTTTTTCAATATAGAGTAACAAGCATTATTGGACATACATATAATTGTTCTTTCAAGGAAGTATAATAAATCATATCAGGGTATCCATGGGTCTTCATTCTGAAATGGCCCAAACTAAATTACTAAATTTTAAGTCAGAAAGAAATGGCCTTTCAATGGTAACTTCTATAATTCAACATATTTCAAGTTGAAACAGGTTGTAGGGACGGGACTGTTCAAAAATGGGCGTGTTAGACCAGAACAAACATGGAAAGAGAAATGCAGTGAAGGCCATTACGTATTAGGTGGACTTGGTGAAGCAATATACGGTGAAATGGTTGGCATAATAATCTTCAGATGACACAATTCTTCAAAATTAATAAATGCCAGATTTTCAAAACTGAACACCCAAGAATGCACCACTGTACCGTGTTGCCACTCCTCTCACTTTGAAAGTTGTGAAGTTGCTGGTTTTATATGGTGGGAGGGGCAGGAGGGGGATTGTTCAGAAGTATTTGATGGTATTATTGGTTGGAATTTCTATTTATGTTATGCTTACTGGTACACTAAGTAATTACAAAAATATCCTGTTTTCCAGAAAGTAAAAGGATTTTGATATTTAAAAAAGAGAAAGGAGAATTCCTTGCATGCATGTCCACATATCTGCTTAACTCAGCAACTGCTAAATTGGACTTCATGTTCCTTAACAATTAATTTCCTGATGTTTTTCATATCTTGACCATTTATAGTTTCAGAACTTTCATGAGATATGTTCAATCAGAAATAGACTGTTTTTGCCAGCTTTGTTTCTTTCTTTCTCTCTTTTAAATTTCAGGTAGCATTAAAAGGTTCTTAAAATGTCTTAAATTTGACTTGTAGTTGCCGAGAAAATCCTAATCAACAATGCATTGTTCTCCAAGTTGGCTTTGTCATGTAGTACCAGAAATAGTATTTTCATTTTTTTCCAACTCAAGCTTCAATCAAACCCAGTTTATGAGACACTATGTTATTTTTTCAGGTGTGCGGCATAAGAGCTATCAATTCCTTGAGATATAGCCAATCAATACAACCTTGGCCTTCCCCCCACTTTTCTCGTGCTGTAGACCTGCTTCTGTTATTTGTTACATCTGTGGTGTTAATGGTTATGGAGCGTCAGATGGATCAGTCTTGGTCGGGTTTTTCACTTAAAGGGCAGCTGCTCCATTCCCCAGTGACTCATTAGGCCAGCCGGGTAGAGTGTAGTCCGTGGGCAGAAGCACAGCGAACAAAAAGCTATGACATGAAGGTTTGATGTCTTGAGCAAAACCCTAACAACCATTTCATTTTTTCTTGCTTTTGATGCCCATGATTTCTGCAACAAACCTGAACACTGAAATTTATGTTGTGTGTGTATATATATATGTATAGTATAATCTGATTGAAAGCAGAGAACCTTTATCAACTTATCAGAGCAATATGGCAATAGCTTGGTCTTCAAAGCAAGCACTGTTCATCAACCGGACAAACAGGAATTCTTACCACGTTTCTTGTTAATTCACTCTGGAGATGAGGCCTGTGTGAAGTTAATTATATGCTTTAGCCTTCTGCCACTATGCTTGGAAAAAATAAAACCCTTCAAAGACAAGAATTAAAACACTTTTGTTTGTTGTTTTGACAAAGAGATTTGCGATAAAATGAATAGCTTTACTCTGAGAAAGAACAAACACACTTTTCACAAAGGAACAGCTCTTCTGTAGCTCAGGCCAGAATGACAGATTCTCTTCTTGGCTTTTTTAACTTTTTTTCACAGCAGCCAATCCATGCCTAAGAACGACTTGTGATTTCATGTGTCTGCTCAACCCGACGGGCGCCAAATGTACCTGTCCAGAGGGGAAGGTACTGGTCAATGGCACCTGTAGTGATGTCAACATCTCAGGTAGGCCTACTCATTTTTCTCATGCCACATCCAAAATGGTTTATTACTGCATGATATATTAGCAGTTATGACGATAGGTACACTGTAGACAGGGTAGGAACTCCTGCTAGTGCTGTTTTAACCCAAACATTTTGACATTAAATACGTTGAGACGATATTGGTAGTCGTTTATAGCTGCTACCTGCATTGTTTTGTGAGATTGTTTACTAAATATCTTTCTGATAGCAACTCAAAACAGTATCCAAATGTTTTAATATGAATTTTTACTATGCCATAATATCATGAAGTGAAAATGTTGTGCTTGTGTGGTTTGACTTGCCCCACCCCCTGCACGCTGCCAACAAATGCTGCTGTGAAGTTTTCTTGCCAACTCTGGACAGGCTATGCTCATTTTCTTGAAATAATTCATGTTTACACCTTAAAGGCTGTTGCTGTTCGATATTTGTAGCATAGCATAGTTTGATGTGTTCAACAGCTACAAGTGCAGTACAGTAAGTGATGTGGGCTTTGCTGCTTTGAAGGTGAGCTGTGCCGTCCCCCATGCGAGAATGGAGGGCGCTGCCTGGCCAATGAGAAAGGAGACTGGAGGTGCTACTGCTGGCCTGACTTTTCAGGGGAGCGCTGTGAGGTCAACCACTGTACAGACTACTGTTTAAATGGAGGCACCTGCATGGGCTCACCCCTGGGTGAGTCAACTTCGAGAATATACTGTCTAACATGCATATACACAGTGTGCAAATGAGGGATTTTTTGAGAGTTTTACGTCACTTCCCTGAAATCGGACAACTAGAGAGGGTATGGCCAAAAAAGTATGCTCAATATTTTGTAATAGAGTGTTGAGGTGTTACCAGCTAGGAAAAATCCACCCTTGGATACTCTTACACTGTTCCAGAAGTTATTTTGTGGATTTGTATTTGTGTGTATTTTGGATTTTTAAAACAACTATATATGACTTATAAAGAAGTAATGTTAATCCTTACTGCTGCGTATTAAGTAAACGCAATACTGTAGTCTCTCTTATAAGATATAAAGATAATAGTTGCAGTACGGCTAAGGTACTGAATTAGAGGAAACAGGGCTCCTCTTGTTGACAATCATTGTTATTTTTTGCTTGATTCACCAGCTAAGCCCAACATGTTACTCTGTATGATGAATTGTACTCCTATCTATGCCTGGACAGTTTACAGGAGAGTGAAACAAAGTGTTGTGATATTTGTTGTGTCTGCTGGGCATACAGCGCCTGTCGGTTCATTCATGCTTTGCAACTGACTGTTTTTTCATAAAGGAAGAGGTATTGCTGCATTGAACACATGTCCCCCAGGCAGGAGAGTATTGGTCTAAATGAGTGATCGAGGATGAGCGAGGAAGAGCTTATTGTCAAATGGGTTTCCTCCAGTACCCACTTTGGTGATAAAGAGAGACTGAAGGCACTCTCATAATCAATTAGAGGCTTGAAAATTTCCACTTGTATCAATCAAAAAATTCCAGCGACAACATGTTACTGAAACATGTTATTGAAATCTTGAAATCTCTGGGCCTCTGAATGGTCTTGTGATATGACAAAAAAAATACTTTTCATTAATCAGAAAATGATCAAACATATAATAAGCCATGCAACAAAGTTAATGTACTTCTAGTTCACAACAGGAAAAGGCTTCCATAATGGAAACGTTTTGGCATGGGGGCCCATCTATGCATGCATTCATAACCAGTAGACTAGACTACTGTAATGGTCTTTTTACTGGCCTCCTAAAAAACACCTATGCGGCGACTGCAGTTGATCTAAAATGCTGCTGCACCAATTCTTAGGCATATGGGGATTCTTAATTCTCCATGGATGAACACAGTCATTGTCCCGCATGAATACACTAAAGGTTTTAGACATAGGAGACTGTTGCTGTGGATCTTTGGACTTGAGCGATCCATAATACACATTCACTAAAAGCACTGGTATTTAGGAAAGGGTTCCTATCACAACAGCATATCTTCATTTTGGATCTGTAATAACCATGGGAGAGTGTAAAATTGAGTCTTTTGTGGATTAAAATGGCCAGGCCTCTTAATCTACTATTGAATCTTGAAATTATTGGCCCACCCAATTACTGCGTAATCTGCCATGGTCTGACAAATTGACAAGTGTTATTTTTGCAAAAAGGCTGTCAGTTTTCAGATGTGTGAAAACATGCTTGCCCTTTTAATTGGACCATTCACTCCTTTTACATTAAACTGGATAAATCTTTATTTTCCTGTTGGACATTGTGCAGGTTGACACCTTGATATTATACAACAAAAGTTATCTGCCATGTTTGATTAGTGATTTTGGAAGTACGCAAACTCATTAGCTTCAAAAAACTGTTTACTGTTCTTTTTATCTTTCTTTCTCTCTCTCTGTCCAGGTAAACCTACATGCCGCTGTCCTGTTGGTTTCTCAGGGCCATTCTGTGAGAGGAGGGTTTGTGACAACTACTGTTTGAATGGGGGAACCTGCGATGTCAGTCAGGGGAACCAGCCAGTATGCCGCTGCATGGCAGAATATACTGGAGATCGTTGTCTTTACCGTGAGTCCGACACCTACTACTTCCAAGATGACAGCAGCAAACACAACAGCATATGATGATTATCATGCATGTGACCTTTAAACAATTGATATTATCCTGTATTTCAAGCTTTCAACATACAGAACAGCAACAACAATGGTAACAATGAAGCATTTATTTCAATTCAGTTATGCTTCCTGAAAGTCTATTGAGCTAAACATTTCAAAGTTCATAGAAAAAATAGAGTGGTAACAAAATCAACATCCTAAGGCATTCTCTTTAAAAAAAACACAACATTTGCCTCTATTTGCAGATAAAGGAAATCAAAAAGCTACTGTCAAACAACCTTTGGGTGTTTCTGTTCGGTAGTGATAATATATTTTCCTTCGTTGCAATGCTTTGTCATAATGGATTGTGAGAAAACAATTTCAATTCCACACCATTAGTATTTTCCTACTGTTGCGTGCCCAAGGGGTGATATGTTTTCATCTGTGGCTGAGATGTCATTTGAAGCGGATAATTAAGTCCCATTAAAGCCCTGTAAAATTCCAATCAAACCAGCTTAAACTATGCTCCCAGTTTCTCATTATACACAACTCTCTCTCTCTCTGTTTCTGTCTTTCTCTTTCTCACTCTCTCTGAATGGTTAAACAGACATCTGCCATCACTACTGTGTGAACTCCAAGGCTTGCACGTTATCCAGTAGCGGCTATGTGGAGTGTGTATGTCCTGCCAGGTTTGAGGGAAACAAGTGTGAGGTGGACAAGTGTCTGCGATGCCATGGAGCTCCCTGTCTCATTAACGAGGAGACAGGAGATGTGGTTTGCAAGTGAGTGGTTGGTATCTGCATGGTATTCTTGTGGCTCATCCATTTTGCCATAATGCTAAGGCTTTAAAGTCCTTATCAACTGAGCAAAAACTCTGAACACTATAGTATAGCTTACTATTATTCTCTGCACTGCCACTAAATACAATAATTGACAGCAAGCTTGTTCCACGGAAAGCTTAAATCAGCAATTAGCAAACTCACAGGCTGGATCTGGCCAGACCAATCAATTTTATTAATACTGAAAAATGTAGCCCTCCTACTGATACAGATGGCCACCGCACCTGGCCCTAGAACAATTTCGATTTTGGTATCATCACCCAATTACAAAGCAGTTGAACACCCGTTGTTTATATCATTTCAGTACATGGTTGACAAAAAAATCATTGCATCATTTTTGCCTCTTGCAAAAGTATCATTTTCTGCTTGCTGCTAGCATCCATTATTTCTGCACCCCTCCAGTTGCACAAATGGAAGAATAGCACCCAGCTGTCAGCTGTGTGACGGATACTGCTACAACGGAGGCACCTGTCACCTGGACCCCGACACCAACCTGCCTTTCTGTCAGTAAGTCATTCCTTAATGGGTTGAGGAGAGTGGGAGAAAAAAATCTAATGTTCTCCACTGTTATTCACACTCTCTTACCGTTTCCATTCAAATGCTGGCTCTACACCCCAGACAGACTGGCCTTAAAAGCAGAACCGAAAATCATCACGGGATACCATTTCCCTGGTTGGAGAAAAGTACAGGTTGGACGTCTTCCTCTGGGGAGGAATCCTTGAGTTGAGGGAAGGTTTGATGCCACTATATGGAGGCTATGACACAGCAGGGGGCTGAGTGTCGGTACACCATCATAGACTTAGTGACACTTCACTGTGCCTTAAGGTTTTTAAGCAGATAAAACATGGCTACAAACCCCTTCAAAGCTTACCATTCTGAACACATCACACTGCTCCTCTCCCCGGTTAAGAACTGATGTCAGGGCTCTTAAAGTCTCTGCAGTGGTGGGCTTTAGAAGTCTGCTCCTAATATGATCCTGAGCAGCAAGGAGTGTGTCACTCTGGTTGTCCATTGCATGAAACTTAATGGCAAAAACTAGGGGGACAAAGCCTTGACTGCCAAACATGAGGAAATCATCAAGAAGAAAGACTACTCAGAGCATTGGTCATGGATTCATATCAGTTCAGCTATAATCAGATGTGGTGCTGTGTTAAAAAGCTCCCCATAGAGAAAATTGGAAATCCATTTCTAAAACCAATCGTGTTGCTGAATCTCTTTTTTTAAACTACCCATTGTCCACTGTAGTTAAAATGAAATTTGTGGTCAAGGGATAGAATCAATTTCTATGCAAATGATCCCATCTCATATTCCACAAGGTTAACAGATCTTGATAATGTGGTTTATTCATTGGCTGCAAGGCACAGAGATTATGTGAGATGATGGATATGTCTGTGTCAAGAAATCAGAATGTTTGACCTATACTCTGAGTAAATGTATATTTCATCAACCTTCCAGGGCAGAGCTCTTTCAATTGTAATGATCATTTTTTTAGATAAACGCCAAGAAATTTTCAAAACTCTTCAATGTCTTCCAGCAGTAAATATATGCAGACTAAGCATCCCTCACCTGTAACACCAATAAGTCTGTAGAACAATTACGTACATGGACATATGAAATCACTTCAGAACAGTTTTTCAGCATCACACTATAGGATTGAACATGAGCTTTCAGTACATGTGGCAAGCTGTCTGGTTATTTTACATCTGATTCTGACTTTGAGGCAAAAATGTAATGATTTGAACATACTCTTTATGTTTTGAACATCTTGATACAGTATACACATACATATTTTCTATAATGTATATGTATGCCTTTTTTTCAAAACGTGTACATATTGATACTGTATGCATATTTTATAATTTTTCTGACATTTGCTGAACTCTTGGGAATTTAGTAAAAAAAAAAAAGTGAGATTCTATACTCTTGGGAACCAGTATTAATACAAATTAATACAAATCTTTGGGATCGGCAGCTAAGATAGACTGCAGTGGAGATGCTCTGTGTTCATAGCACTTGTGTGGGCTTAGGACTGTAATTTGTTTAATGCAGATGCAACTTCATCTTACTCCAGGTTATTATTGAAGTTGTTGAAAGGGACCAAACAGTGTGTCAGCCTCCATTCATCAAGCAACTTTAAGTAGAGAGCCCATAGTTCAACAATATACCTTCTCTGGGCCCTTTTATCACTCCAACACAATGTTTTGCAGCTGCACGTCAGGGTTCAAGAACCAACGTTGTGATGAGCTGGCCAACCCCTGCGATTACTTCTGTCAGAATGAGGGGATATGCACTATAACAGCCCTTAACAAACCACGCTGCAAGTAGGTCCCGCTCACCTCTTCGGCTGCATCCAGAGCCCTCTCGTCCCCTTCGTTCCCACCCCCACCCCCACCCCATCTGG
>CABFOQ010054832.1:74250-97903 GCA_900660455.1 Gephyroberyx darwinii | reverse complement strand
CTCCATTTCAGCCCCAGTCCAGTGTACAGTCTTCTTGTCACAGTGCCGCCTTGTAGCAACTGATAATATATTAACTGCTGGATAATAATATAACATTAAAATGAAATAAAAGCTGTTAATGTAATAAATTGCTGGAAAATGTAACAACATCACATTGTCACATTACCCAACAATTATTACTCAAGGTAATAATTGGTCATGATCATATTGGACATGTATGCTTTTTTTTTCAGTTACTTTCCATGGTTTGATCATGGCAGGTGTGTGTCTCACACTGTCACGCTGTGTGTTTTGGAGCACTGTCCTGGGTGCTCCAAGCTTGGCGTGTGTCAACTTTAGCCACGCCACACATTGGGCACTATCTAGGCAGAGCTCTTAGACAAGATGATAAATCTCTTGGTGCTCTGTTCTCCCTAGGAGGATGTCATGTACTCACAACCTCCATTTCTGAACAGGCTCCTCATCTTTTTCTTGAAGAGCAGACAGTGCAGTCACTAGCTTTCTCTCGTACATTTATAATTTCAACAATATTATCCCCTTTTTTACTTCATGTGAGCTAGCGAACGCTACTTAAATAGCTTGCAAGTTCAAGGTCAAACTCTATGTTGCCTTTTGAGCTCTTGCTTTCTCTGTTGGTAGCGACACTCACAATATAAGGCACTTATTACATTATCAGTTGCTGCACACCTCCACACTGTACCTTAACTGCCCCTCACTGCCACCCATCCACCCATCCCATTCAGCCCCCACCTGGCACGCAGGAAGCGGGGGGACACTAAAAAGTGACACTGTGTGATTTGAGACTTTGATGTGGGCATTAGCCTGCATCTGCAACCTGTGCATGATAGCAAGGTGATTATGGTCCTTGTTAGTTATTGACCGATGATGTATGTGTCTGCTTGAAACAGGCTGATATACTGTAACATCTTGTCAGTGGTTGTTGTTTTTTATTTTCCTCAACCTTAATGCTGTCAATAGAGATCAAGAGGATCATTTATTTGTTAATTTCTTAAGGAATTACTGTTTTGATGGTTTGTGCTCCCCAAAGGAGACTGAACTCCCCGCTACCCACTTTTTTCATTAAAATTCATGATGGTTCTCGTTGTGACATTCCGTTCTATGAGGGCCTGATTCATTTCCCGTATGTTTGGGGCTGCATTCTTATTTATGATAGCTTGATGTTCCGATTCTTAGAGTGCATGTAATTTAGAGTAATTTCATTCTATCATCATCCAGTTGCACCCGCCAGATCATTCATGCTTTACGGACCCATCTGCGTCAATCATGTGAAATTGGATATCACCTCCTCTAACAAGGGTCATACATCAAATCCATCGGAGCCCTTCGAACGCACATGAGATGACGACTTGTTATCCCGCTGTCTTCACTGAATATTCAACATCTTATTGTTCACAAGCCGTTTATGGACACAACATGTAAATATATAGCATATTTCCTCTTCAGGTGGTATGTTGTTTGTGTTAGATCAAATCACTTTTTAGAAAGACTGAAACCTCTGAATCATAATGTATTGTGTACGCCACGATCACGCTGTAGTTTGGTGTTTTGTGGTGTTTTCTTAGTAGTGTTTTGTGCTAGGAGAAGGATGCAGAGAGCAATCAGTAGTTGATGTACTCTTTCTGTTGACATCCTTCAGATGTTCAGCCAATTGGGCAGGAACACAGTGTGAGAGGCCCGCCCCTAAGAGCAGCAGATCAGACAACACCAGTGGAGGTGAGTATAGCAACTTTAAAAGGGCCCTATTATAGTATTTCAATTTTTTCTCATTTTATATACTTATATGATCAAATATGTTTAATTTAGACAATGTTAAAATTTGATTTCATTTGAACGGTTAAAAAAAAAAAAAAAAAGTTATTACATCATTTTTTACAGGCAGTAACTCCAGTCAAGTCCACAACTGGACTTGGCCTTGATTGGCTCCCCTCACTGAACAATTACCAAAATCCTTCCAATCAGGAAAGTTTGAAATGGAAAGCCTCCACTCAGAAGGTTTACCTCATTTGAATTAGAGGTGCTGATATTGTCAGCCAATCCAGAGTCCAGTATTGTGACTATTCTGGCTGTGAGGACTTAAGTCTTCAAATTCATTCAATAAATACCCTTTTAACTCACATACATTTATTTGCAAAAACCAAGAATATTATTCTTACCCTGAGTTATAGTATATATGAAAACAAAATCATGAAAAATGAGTAATATGTGACCTTTAAATTGTGAAACAAAATACAGTTTTTCATTTTTACATTCTAGAATTTTTCCAGACCTCAATTTCTTGACTGGATTTAAAAATTTTGAATGGCCAGTCTTAAAGATTTAGAAAATGGGGCTTGGGAAATGGGACAAAATAATGCTCAAGTTTAAATTTGATACTTGTCAATCGTTTATTTTCATGTTACAGTTGACTTTATAAGGTCATGAATTTATGTGAAATAGTTTTGAATTGTTGGCACCCTTTAGTAAAAATGAGCAAAACGAGCTTATTTATTGTTTATCTTCATGATCTTTCATTCAAAATATTAAATTAAAAATATCTAACCTTTAATTGAAGTAACATAATTGAAAGAAAAATTAAATTCTTAGAGAGAGAAAAATATTTTTCTCAAAAAGTTGTATGCCACAATTATTGGCACCCCTTCATTTAATATTTTGTGCAGCCTCCCTTTGCCAAGATAACAGCTCTGAGTCTTCTCCTATAATGCGTGATGATGTTGGAGAACACAGGTCAGGGGATCTGAGACCATTCCTCCATACAAAATCTCTCCAGATTCTTCAGATTCCGAGGTCGACGCTTGTGGACTCTCCTCTTCACCTCATCCCACAGATTTTCTATGGGGTTTAGGTTGGTGGACTGTGATGGCCATGGCAAAACCTTCATTCTGCAGTCAGTGAACCATTTTTGTGTTGATTTCGAGGTGTGCTTCGGATCATTGTCCTGTTCCAACCACAGCCAGAGGCTGTTAGGTTTTCATTTAATATCTGCTGGTACTTGATGGAGTCCATGATACCATGTATCCTAACAAGTTGTCCAGGGCCTTTGGAAGAAAAATAGCCCCACAACATCAAAGATCCACCACCATATTTCACAGTGGGTATGAGGCACTTTTTTGTATGGCTATCTTTCTGTCCAAACCCACCTCTGATGTTTGTTGCAAAAAAGCTCTATTTTGGTCTCATCTGACCATATAACCCGGTCCCATTGAAAGTCCCAGTAACGTTTGGCAAACGGTAGGCGTTTTAGTTTGTTGGATGACAGCAGAGGCTTTTTCATGGCAACCCTCCCAAACAACTTGTGGTGATGGAGACTTTCTGACCCCAAGACGCAACTAACATCTGCAATTCTCCAGCTGTGATCCTTGGAGATTCTTTCGCCACTCGGACCATCCTCCTAACGGTGCGTGGGGTCAATGTGGACACACGTCCTCTTCCAGGCTGATTCTTTACATCTCCAGTCGCTTTAAACTTCTTAATTATTGCCCTGATAGTGGAAATGGGCATTTTCAACCATTTAGAGATTTTCTTATATCCATTTTCTGATTTGTGCAGCTCAACAACCTTTCGTCGCACATCGTTACTGTGTTCTTGGGTCTTTCCCATAGTGATGAATAACTAAGGGAATTTGGCCTGTGTCACCTAATATTTATACCCCACTGAAACAGGAAGTCATGGTTGACCACTTAAGAGTTCCTAATCAAACAGGTAAACTTAAAAATGTAAAATATGACTGGAAATATACTTCAGTTAGATTTTAATCATAGGATTTTCTAGGGGTGGCAAGAATTGTGGTACACATGTTTTGGAGACATTTTTTTTCTTTCAATAATTTTACTTCAATGAAAAGGTAAAATGTTTGTGAATATTTTGAGTGAAAGACCAAGAGGATAAACAGCAAAGACATTTTTTCACAGCCTGTTTTGCTCATATTCACTGAGGGTGCCAATAATTCTGGAGGGCACTGTAGATAAAGGATGGTACAGGATAAAGAAAGCCTTTGATCTGGGTTAGGTGACAAAGAGACAATGGATCTAAAATACCATTCCAAACTGACTTCATTCAGAATAAAGGGACATGTATATTGACAGCCCTTATGTACTGGACAGCTGTGAGTTTTAGGAGTGTTATATTAAAAAAAAAAGTCTGCACAGTCAGCCTATCATAGTAGAGATTTTTATTTTAAGTTTGTCTTACTTGCAAGATCTTCACATCAGCGGTGGTTGCATATAACAATATATGACCCCATCTCACCTCTCTGCCATCCCTACTCATCTCTCCACCCCATCTCTCCTTGGTCTGTGCCCTAGGGAGCATAGCTATCATTGTGCCTCTGGTCCTGCTAGTCATCTTGATTGTGACGGTGGTGGCAGGCGTTTTCATCTGCAGACGGAGGCAGAGGTAAAAAAAAAAAAATAAGTACTCAAACAAACCGTGCACACAGGCGTTTTGAAATCCAACACTGCATTTCACAACTTTAAAGATCAATTGCTGAAGAAAATGAAAAGTTGTCAGTTAGAACAGATTCTGTGGAATGATTGCCCTCTGCAGTAGGTTTAAAATTGAGCTTTATGAACTGCTCAATCAAACATGCATTCTAGGTGTGCTAGGTGGTTTGATGTTATTTGTTGTTTGGAACTGTGCAGTGCTGTACAGCAGGTGGAACTGCATGTTGTGTGTCATGGTAATGATGTCTGGCTATCGTCCACCATGCCCCAGGGGGAAACGTGTGCAGAGGCAGCCCATGACGAATGGAGGGATAAACGTGGAGATTGGCAACCCCTCATACAACATGTACGAAGTGGACCATGACAACCACGCAGATGCAGGCAGCCTGCTGCGACCCAACTTCACACTGGACCCTCATAAGGTTGGCTCAGCTAGCGTATTAAAAGGATTATAAGCCAACCACCACATTCATGACAACCATAAGCTTTCTGGGAAGCAATCTTGATGTTTTGAGAGGATTCTTTTTCTTCCCCCATACACTTGTCATATTGTATGGGGAAAAACCTTTTGTCTTCAGGTCCATAGAATTTTTTTTAGCATTGTGAAGCTGCAGGTAGCAGGTAGCAGTGTTACTGTTTCAATGAGGAATGTTAACAATGCTGACAAAACTTTTTTAGAGATGCTAGAGGACAGATATAACTATTTTCCCACAGCACGACATGCCCAGCATAGAAAAATAACCCAACAAAATTCAAAATTAGCTAGTTATGTTGGTCCTTCAATGTGAGTACAGTATGACCTTTTTAGCCAAATGCCTTGGAAATGAAGGTTGTATACAAGTTGTATATAAGTCCACACCCATCAGAGCTAACACTTTAAAAAGCCGCGAGTTATCAGTTCTATGAGTAGACAAACAACTCTCCATCAATGTGTCGTTCTGTGCAGTCTAGTTGTGTTTAACTGCAAGAAGGAACAAGCACATCAACCATGAAATCTCAACTATTGCCCAACATCAACTAATAGATGTATGTTTTTCATTATTTTTGTTGCTGTAGTTGGGCAGACGTGCTATCTAGAGTTGGGATACATTAGGTTCTACCACATTAAGATTAGCCACTAGTCTAGTGTGTAGGGGCATACTATTATACCAATGCCATGCACCAAGGGGACATTTTATCTAGCTGGTGATTTATTGTATACATAGACCTCAGCCCTGCACTAACACGCATATCAAATGAATCATAACACCTTCACTGATGTTGTTATCTAGCTCGCCTGCTAGAGCTTCAAGTCTAATGCTTTTGCTTTTTGCCCTGCCAACTTTGACATCTGCTATTTCAGTCCAATCTGGCTGTGTTTTCAACAGAAACCTGCTGGCTTGAATCTTAACTAGATTCCTGTATTCAACTGTTTTCTCCTCATGTGAATGGAAGCGTTTTCCCCTATTCCCTTATTTTAATGTGTTTGAGTACAGTTTACATTTGCTGTTGAAGATCAGGCGTGTAACTAGCAACATAAAAATAACCATTTGCTTTATTATTCAATGCACAAAGTCGGTGGGGTTAGCTATCGTGAAATTTACCTTGGTATATTGAACATGCGCGGTACTTGTTTTGTTGCAGGGTTGGTGTGTAAAGTCCAGCGACCCTCGCGCCTTGGGCATACATGCTGTGCCCAAGGAGGTTATCCCTGGACAGGTGAATTTTCCAAACTTTACCACATATTTGCCTGATTAAAGGTAAATTCCTACAGAACAGGACATAGCAGTGTGCACTGGTCAGTTACCCGGCAAATACTTTGACATAGGTACGATGGCCTGCACCAAAGTTGAAAAGCTGTGTAAAATATAGCACCAAAATGAAATAATATCAAAAAACAGTTTCCAAAGCCATCTTAATATGAATATTGTGCAATAATATCATATTGTAAAAATTGCGTAGTATTGGTTCATGTGGAACTTGGCCACCTCCTGCACACCAGTGTCTGTCAAATGCTTGCTGGCTAATAACTTCCACTAATACGCATGAGTCATTTTTTTTTCTATGCCTCTGCACTGCTTCAGCTACACTACAGCTCAGATTTATTCGCCTGTTTATTCTCTCAACATATGAAAGCAGAGCATTCAGCCAAGACAATTGCGGTGACCGTTCCTCTAAAGTCATTCAGGCAAATATTAAATTTTTCTTGTCTTTTCTCTTCCCCCTCCTTGCTTTCTTCCTATTCACTTCCTATGCAGCCCATGAACTACTCCAACCCAGTGTATGCAAAGATCTATCTGGATGGGCAGAACTGTCGGAAGCCAGTCATCAACATTGACGAGAGGAGAGAGCTACTCCCAAAGAAACTAGAGGGGACAATTCGTGAAACCGCCGCATAGCCTGACTTTACACTTTCTACTCCTTTTTTTACCACAATGTACAAATGTATAAAACGAAGGAGAAAACAAGAATTTTCTATTTCCTATCAGGCTCTTGGTTAAGGTTTTATTGGTTTAGCATCAGCATAATGTCCTTGTTTGTGTGCTGAATGGTTTTATTTTTCCGTTTTCTGTTTTCTTTCTAATGTTTGTCAAACATTTGTTATACAGCACTATATACAGTATGACATTGAAGTAAAGCTGCTGAGTTGCAAACACTTTATTAACACCAGAATCCACACGTGTGCACAGTTTAAACCTTAAGATGCAGTGCTCATATTTGTACCTGTACCTTTATGTCTCTAGTTCAAGTGGAATGAACACTGTATTGTTTTGACGAAGGTGACGAACGCAGGTTTGGGTCGATTTTATGAACAAATACATATATCTTAGAAAATAGTTATGTGGTTTATTTCTGATAGAGGCAATTTTTTTTTCAATTTGCACATGTGTCATGTGATGTATGTATCATAATATAGCTTCACAACTGAGCAGTGAAGCTTGATGTCTTTGTACTTTTTTGTTTGTCTCGGGACACAATGGATCGACTTTGACTGGAGGTCCAGTCAAAACATATCAACGTGATCCTTTCCCACATAGTATCTAATTCCATAGGTGTTCTGTCTTTCCTGTGTTTCCTTTTGTTCACTTTCCATTTCCATGAATTTCAATTTGACAGCTGCATTCGCTCTGTTACAGCAGTAGTATCTCGTATAAACTTGTGCTTCGGTGAAAGAGATTGAAGCCCACCTTGAATGTTCTGAGATCAGAATCCCAGATCCTGTACTGTACACTGAACTGACAGATACTGAATACCATATTTTTCTAGGTCTCGTATGTCAACAGACGGCTCAAGGATGTAGACAAGAAAAAGATTTACCACAACGACAATAAAAGGTTATTAAGAGAGTATTACAAAACACATCTGTTACTTTCAGAAAAGGAAGATGATAGATATAAGAAATTTTATAATTTTGTATTTGATTTGTATGTTGTTTGGCTGCTTGTATTTTGAAGAAATGTATTAAATGTAAGTAATTTTTATATAAAATGTAAATCGATATCAAATAAAGGGGGCTTATTTCCACTTTTAGTGTCCCTTTCAGTTGAATTTAGGCCACAGCAGATCACCACATAACACATTCTACAAGCTATTACACAGTAGCACTTCATAGTATTTTAGTCATAACATAACAATACATGTCATGGACTGTGCACCTATGATACATCTGTTTGACAGTGTTGACACAGCACTAGCAGCCTGTCCAACTGATCTAACTGGCAGAGATGTTACATTTTCAGAGTTCATGTGGCCACTGACCGAACAAGTCAATCAACAGTGTGAGGAATCTTACCTGCTGTGTAAAGGAGGGGTGATGATTGGGGATTATTGCCCTCCTAGTCTTTGCAGGAAGACCAAGTGCATTCATTACCAGGTGGGGACACAGCATCAGTGCCGCCTGCTGAATGATAATTCAGTCTCTTTTCACTTTCCTCACAATGGCTGTCCCTCCATCCCTCGGCACTTCACCTCCTCCCTCACCATGGCAACGGCGCTCCTAACCTTTCTCATTCTGTCTGTGCTATCTGCCGGATCTGCCAGCCCATCACACGACATTTGGATGATGGCACCAATATGCTTCTGCAGTTTCCAGCTTCCTCCATTGTCCTTTGCAGTAAACCTTTCTAGGAAGCAAGAAGCCAGTCAGAAATCTGTCATGATAATACAAGGCAGGCACTGCAGCCTAAGAGGGCAAAACATAAATAGGCAACAATCAGTATGATCAATCCATTAATGGGGTGAGGTTCATGGACAGTGGATTTTGTGTGGAATTTATATTTTATATCAGTAGATAGTTTACTGAAAAACATAAATGTTATATATCCATTTTGGGGGAATTACCTCATGTACATCATTCCATAGCTAAAATACAGAGGATCTGGTCAGTGTCTGGTCACAATGTTATCATTTTGTCAAAAGACTTCATCAAGGTCTTACATTAGCTACTGCCCGTTGAGAAGTGCCATGTGCAAGAAGTGCCAACTTTATGAATGTTGTTGTATGAATCATTTTGTAAGAGTAGGTGTCACTTTTTCAAATTATCATTTTTACTATGAAGCTTTACTTTAAGGTGCTAGTCTAAAGCGTCATTAGATTAATCAGTTGGTAAATATTTCACAGATACTTTAGTACAGTCCAACAAGAGAGCTCAAGCACTATGTTTCAGCTGCAGTAGTCCTAACTACAAAAGTCTAAACTAATCAACACCTACTGCTCAGTAGCGCTATAACTCAGCTGCACTGGAAGGACTGAGGAAAGTGTTGGTTGGCCCACTCACTTGGCCCCTAAAGTGCATCAAACGGAGGAGGAGGAGGAGAAAAAACAAAATTTGAAAACAAGTCCTGAGCTCCGAGAATGCCTGGTACTCCCCTCCCCTCACCTTGGCTATTGATTTATTGTCTCTTTTCCACTTAGCAAGCATCACCATCCTCCTGCATAAACATCAGAAAAACCCAGAGGACTCATCTCACGGACAGAATCAATAACAGCAGGAGTCGTATTCACATTATAAACAACAGGTCCTGCATACTCATGCCACAACCTGCACAAGACTGCTTATCTCTCCATGAGCCATGAGAGAGAGAGAGAGACTGTAAGAAAGACAGAGAGAGAGAGGGGGAAAGTGAGGACGCAGGCATGGAAACAACTGCAAAATTACTTTAAGTCAATGCAATAACATTTCACTATCCACACCATGGCACGTGGTTTGTTATTCACAGAACAGGTCAAATCCTGAGATTAATTATGGAGAAATTACAGCCACTTAATCAATAGTACTATACATTTTAGATACAATGCATGTTTTTTTTCTCCTTTCTCCAGTTTAAACGTGGGTGAATAACATCTGGGCAACATTTTTACCTGATTCACAACAAGGTAATATCTGCTCAACATTTGAAGCCTCAGCACTAGAAAGGCCAGTTTTGGGGTCAAAAGGTCAACACGCCATCAGTAGCAGGGGGGTAAAAATATTATTAAAAATATTATAATTGTAAATTTAATTCTAAAACTGGTTTGTACAGAAATGGGTCCAGGAAAACTCATGCAGGGACAGTTTGTGGAGATATTTCAATTCTAAAAATCAAATGAGCCATCAATTGTTTGGCGTTTCTAGTCTTATTGAACACCTGTCCATCAATAGCAGTAAGGTAACATCAATTAACACTGATACATTTAATTTCTGAAAATGAAAAAGCTTCCATTGGTGTCAATGTGAGTGTCAATAATGTCAACTAACAACCCAAATACCTCTGATGTCATTTTATAGCAAAGAATAATGATTAATGGGAACAACTATGTTGCCCAAATGTTTTACAGTGTACATAATCTTTTAAAATATATAATGCACACTAAAAAGTGAAAACCAAGAAGAAAAAGTCCCATTCAAGTAAAGCCATATATCTGGAGATGGAAGGGCAGCCAGGTTGGATGTGCTGACCTTGGAAATCACGGGTAACGAATTATATCATCGACATGGTTCATGAATCTGTTTTATTACCAACATTTTGGAAAGAGCCTGTACTCTTCCCTAGAAAGGGCTGTAAAATGCACTCCACTGCTTTACTACCTGCTCCCATTTATCTGATTTTTTAAAAGCTGTTTACCAAATGGATGGATGTTTTGTTCGGAAATGTTGGTCAACAAGTCGTCTTATTTAGATGCAGCAGAGACGGCCTTAGGTGGACAATATGTCCTCGCAAACCTTGACTAATGACCGGATTAAGGGGGGAAACTGGGCTGAATTGTAATCCCTCAATGAAAGCTGGACTTTTGGTAAGCTTGGCAAATAAAACTGTGGGTCCACTCAGTGCTGCTCTTTCATTAGCGTTTTTTGTATTTCTGTAACAATTCTGCTCTTGGACCTTGATCACTGCAGTGAGGATGAAGCTTTGTTTACCGTATGTTGATTGGGTGCCGCAAATTTCGACCCCTTAATTCTCTCTCTCCCTCTCTCTCTCTCTCTCTCTCTCTCTCTCTCTCATGCACTGAATAAAGGGAGAGCTGATGGAAAAAGACAAAGCTTGCACTAATCCACTCACTGACTTATGCACTCTCTCATTCTCTCACTGGCTATGTTTACTGGCCAGCAGTACTTATTATTACAACGTTATCATTTCTCCCCCCTGTATTAGAAGTACCCTAATACTGCTCAGTTTATTCATGGCAACAGGGAGACTCCATCGCAGGGTATCAAAGGTTCATGTTAACAACTTAACCCAACTTGTAAAGGTAGCCACTTGTCTCCATCTTTCTATTTTCTCACTTCCTCCCTCAATACGCTTGCTCAGATTTACTGAATTACAGAGGGGGAGTCTATATAGGAAGAGCAGAATGGCTGCTCCCTACTACAAAAATATAGCCTGTGGGTGGGGAATGAGAGAGGTGGGCTGGAACAGAGGTGCTGCTTTACCATGTTGTTCTGATACACACAGATATGCATGGCTGGAGGGACTGTACACATAGAATCACCAGGCCCAGAGTGGACACATCTGACCTATTAGTCACAGACTGGCTACCTCCACGGACCATTACACGTGATGGATATACACTAGCATACCATAGTGTGTGCCAGCCAAGCAGGTTTGTATAATGCGCTCTATAAACACATTCACACATGCACAATCACAAAAAAAAATGTTTGTATTCCAAAAGTAGTTCAGGGCTCGCTTTTATCTCCCCATTCTTCTGTGCCAAATTGGCTTTTTGCTGCATGGCCTGATCAGGAGTCCTTGTAGGGCAGTCTGATCTGGGAGAGCATTCGAAGCCTTTGGCTGATAATGGTCGGCGGTCTGCCTCTCTGTGCCATGGACACTGTTGGCACTTCCAGGCTCTGTCTGGCTGCAGCTATAATCACACTGTTGGTTTAAATCTCCACGTCCGACACGCAAGGCCCTGCCAGCTTACAGGGAGGCAAAAACCTGCTGTGGTAGCAGATGTTGAGGAAATGATAAGTGAGCTTTTTCCATGGAGTCTCTCCTTTATTTGTGCCCCACAGCATACTAGGAGGCACCACAGCTCCTGACCCCTCCCGCTGTGAGAGGAATGAGGAGTGACGGTCAGAGGAAGTTCAATTCTGTCCCATGGATTTGCTACAACAAGCAATATGAATAGGGCTACTAGACAATCATGGATCCGGTCCAGGACTCCTCAAGTTCATAGTATCCAGTGCACGTATCCAGCTCTCTAGTCGCGGGCTTAGCTGAACAGGTAAAACTCTGCTTTGGATCTTTTGAGATCTGTCACTGTGAATGTGTTTAACGTGTAACTTTCTGTATGTTGCCTTCATTGCCAGGGCCCCTGGATTAAAAGACATTTTTCCCTCAAAGTGATAACTGTGTTAGGAAGGAAAGTCAGTCAGTTTGTCTGTCTGTAAGAAAGAGTCCTGCAGTTATCAATGAATTGGAGCGAGAGAGAGAGAGAGAGAGAGAGAGAGAGATGGAAAATTCTATATGATTTTCTTACACACATCTAGTAACCATTACAATTACAATATTCAGTGCAATCTATGGTCAAGGTGCTCTTTAAAATGCCAGTGCTTATTAATTAGCTCAAGCTAATTAGTATTTCGCTAATTGCTGGCTTGTGTAGGCTTACGTCTTATGTGGCTGTGTGGCACGGTGGCGCAGTGCTTGCACTGCTGCCTCACAGCAAGAAGGTCCTGGGTTCCCGCCTGAGGTGCTATTGACTCTGGGGTGTCCAGGTGGGTTATCTCCCAGGCCTTTCTTTCTGTCCTGTCCTTTCTTTACGCTGCCCCTCCAATGGGTGAAATGCAGAGGACTAATTGCCGCAGTGTGTCTGGCGGCCACCACTTCGTGCATGCTGTGTGTGTGTGTGTGTGTGTGTTACTGCCACCCACAGAGTGATGTGCACACTTTTCTGTATCCCAGGAAACAAGAAAAACCTAGTAGCAGCAGCCTTGTGTTTGGAAAGAAAAAGTATCTTTATCAGTCAAATTGCACAGAAATAACCCATTTTTGTCTACCTGGGTAGTGAGGTGATGAGGTCCTGTCTAAAAAGCTACTCGGATAAAGACAACACTGTTTGATCAAAAAAGGCAAAAAGGACTCTTTCCACTGAAAATGAGGCTTGTAAATTCAGTTCAGCAAATGTTTCCAATGACCGTGTGTATGATTTGATTTATCAACCAGACACTGAGAGCTGATGTAGTAGTGAATCAACATAATTATGGCAGAAACCCAAGAGTGGATAAATGTAAGTTTACCTAACAAAAGTGTGTAATGCATCATCAGTCCATTACCTTATTACGTGCATTGCATGGTAATACAGAATTCGCTCTCACCCAACAGATATCTTTTTTGTCCCCAACAGACTACTGGACAGAGAAAACTTATTTCTTCTTCTATCTTTCTTCTGCCCCAGGTCTTTTATGTCCTTAATCAGAAATCTCGCATCTCAAGCTTGCTGAATCTCCCAGTAAATCCACACCCCTTTTCTCTTTTTGTTTTTGAGAGGCTACACGGCTGAACAGACCTATGGAAAGAAGGTCAAAGGTCATAGAAGACATGAAGAGCGTCTCTGAGTTTTAAACGCTTGTCGCATTATTTGCCTTTCGCAATGGATTTTATATTGCACAAGGGAAAAGAGATCAGAAGAAAGGAGCAGGCAGAAAGCAGAATAATCCAGGTAGAAAGGGTTCTGAATGGTTGTGTCAAGTGGTGCATGTCAATTCAGTATCACGCTTTCTCTTAAGAGTAAAAAAGTCTTGTTGCTGTATATAGAGCATAGAGTATATGGAACGCACATAAAATGTATTGTCTGTATGTAATTAGTGATGGGTGGAATGAAAGTATCAATATAGCGATTCTCATGTTGTACCACCGTCGTAAGCAGGTGCTTGTAAAATGACAGCACCACCTAGACAGTGAGACTACATAGAGTTGACAATCAATGATCAAATCAAAGCAAACTTGCATCAGATGAATCGTTCCGTTTCAGTGTAGCTACCAGTGGTCATTTCTAGTGATGGAATTGTGGGTTATTTTACTCATAATAAAGTGAGTTTGAAATCTTTTGAAAAAGGGAAATACAAATTCATATGAATTTTAATTCTGTAATATTGATGAGTTAAAATTATACTCACATTTTCGTGCCATCTTGTCACCTTTGGTGGTTTGTTGCAGTGAACACTGTAGTCTAAGGCCGCCAGTCTGCTTCGTAGACTGGCAGTGTGAAAGAGAAGTGTTTGCTGGCATACATCAGGATGTGTTTCTGGAATGCCTCAAGGTCAACAGCAGATCTATAAACACATTAAGAAAAATTATGAAGCACATTTCTCCCTGATGGGTTGTAGTGCATTTTCCATTTTCCACAGGCTCTTAGGCTCAAAGCCACAGAGTTTTTCTGGACAAGATCCTTGTTGCAGAAGTCCTCAAGGTGACCATGGTGGCAAGTTTTCACAGCCCAGGAGTCACAGTATGATGCCAATCCACAGTGCCTTTTAGAAATAAGCCACACAGTTCAAATTCAGTTAGTCCCAATGTAAAAAAGTCAATAAGTCAATAAAGCAATACATTAAAGAAATCTCCAAGTGTTGCTCTAAATGATTTCCTGAGCTTTGTCACATTTGCACACATTAGCACAACAAACAGGAAATCAACAGTAAATAAACTATTCAAAACATTATTGAATGTTTGGCACATTTAACTTACAGTCAGTGTGTGGTTCACTACATAGGCACAATGGTAGCCAGGGATGCTATTGTTATAAATAAACTACATATACAAAATAATGGAACTGGATAAACATGCTAGTTAGAGCTCCCGATTTGCAGAGTAGTCGTAAAACATGGTAAAACAAAAAGGCTGTCCCACTGTATTAGAAATCCTGGTCAGGTATCAAGTGGGATTCATAAGATAAACAAATTACAATGCTAATGTTAGCTGCTAACCAGGACATGTTCCCTGATTCTTAGCCTGAGATTGGCTCATAAAAATAGCAATTCATAGAAGTTAAAGCTCCATCCAAATGAACGTGAAATACTAAACCTTAATACTAAATACTAAAGCTAGCTTGTTTCAGAAAGCAAACACAAACAGTTTGCAGCTGGGACAAACCCAGCACCAGCTGGCTGCTTTCTGAAGCAAACGCATACATACATTATGGCAATGGTGTTACTCACGTGTCCAGGAGGAAAAAGTTAAAAAGAAAAAGTTGGCTCAGTCTCCCCTGGACTCTCAGCTTCAGCTGTGCGTTTTCGCAGGGGCCATGCTAATCTTCTCTGTATAGATCCAATGTTTTCATATGTGCTGGTTGGGAAAGCAGGGATGAGTGTTTTCTACTGTACCATTTTGTAGGCAGCACAGCACGACCGGACTAACTATTAAAATTGTAGTATCTCGAATTTTAATGGACTGATACTCAATGACATCGTTAATTGTGATATTGTCAAAGTCAATGAATTAACACAGACTGGGTAGAGGAAATCATGTTTATTTCCAGTAGCAATGAGATCCATTGATGACAAAGCACACGACTGTTGTAGTCTTAAAGCGACGCTCATAGCCAAGGGATTACCACAGATACCCAAAACTGTTATGGTTGTACCTGATATCAAACCAACATGAATTAATTATTGTAGGAACATCCATTGACATGTTGCTTAGAATTACATCTGTAACTGAGTGACATCATCTAGTTTAAACCACAAGGTTTCATTCAGCGGGAGTCATTCATCACATTTCCACATGAATTGGTGAACAGCTGCCTCATAGCACCTCAGACAACAGTCAAGCAGATGAGTCAAGCAGCCACAGACAGAGAGGATGGTCTGGAGGTGATTTTGCCATCAGAATAAAAGCCTGAAGGTAAATCAAGAACATGCTAAGGAATTTATTACTATCATGCAAAATATTGTGCAGTTGTTGCCGTCTCA
Source organism: Gephyroberyx darwinii (assembly GCA_900660455.1). Classification (NCBI taxonomy): domain Eukaryota; kingdom Metazoa; phylum Chordata; class Actinopteri; order Trachichthyiformes; family Trachichthyidae; genus Gephyroberyx; species Gephyroberyx darwinii. The sequence goes on along the minus strand of CABFOQ010054832.1, from coordinate 82,072 downwards.
ATGGGTTTGTTCATAATTTATATTTAACCTGACCACCTAGCCTATGTTGCCAGATGGTAATCTGATGACTAGTTGGTAACATTAGGTATTTACTATCACAGCATGTAACTACAACACTGTGGGTCAATAAGTCAGAAATGGAGAGTGAAGGTAATAAAATTACCACCTTAAGATGTGGCCACAATGTCGTCAGTTGGTAAGTAAAATTACCAAAAGGTCACAATAAGTTATGTTGCTGTTACGTAATGTGTTAGCTGGGAAGAGATCAACTCAACTGTAGCTGTTCAGTTATTAAATGAGGGCAGAAAGAGCAGCAAAAAGGTGAATGCTGATCCTTACACATCTGTTGGAGGTCGAACAGACCCAAGAAGAAGATTTTCTATTAGACATTACCTTTACGCTCTCTAAATGATCATAATGAGAGCTAATTTATACTCCACTTTGGTACATAAAAGTCACCCTTTTTAAAAAGCCCAACTTGACGCCAAAAACATCCCACCGCACAGAAGAGAATACATATGAAACACAAATACATATGAAATACATATGAAACACAAAATACATATGAGACACATTCATTTCACAAATGGTGAAATTAATGCAGCAACAGCACCATTACAACCAAGGCATGTGGTGGCAAGAAGACATTCTACATACATTTGGATAAGTGGCACAAGCATATTATCTCACTGCATGCACCATATGGGCCATCAGATGCTCTTTCTCCCTTTCACATGCTTCAGGAGGAGAAGAGAAAAAAAGAAGATGTATCATCCTTCAAAGCGTTTAAGTTGTTCGCTAGCTCGCTACTGTACTTTTGTTTTACTATCTGGTTCAAGTCAGTGGGATCAAGGATCTGGATTTGAATCGAATCCCTTGGGCTGACTTACTTGGAAATATGAAACAAGAAATGCTGCAAAGGACATGAATAAATCAAAGAAAAGTCATTCTTTACTGCACATTTCCCCAGTCAATGTACACAACTATAATCAACAGGCCAGGAAATGGCCATTTCCAGCCAGGACAGATGCTCCTAGCCACAATGTTAGATTTTAATCACCAAAAATAACAATGTTGGCATGCACACAAAGCCTTTATAGTTTCCACACTGTGGCATTACGATATACAGGGCACTATTTGTTTTTGTCTAATGTTGTCTAGCATGCTGAATTGAAGAAAATGAACATTACATTGGTCTCATTATTGTCATATTGCCATGGCTACCATGCTCATTTTGACATTATAAATCACACTTAGATTTTCAAGGTTGGTCTTATGATGGTTTCAAGGGAAGCAGAATGAATAAAGACACTCAGCATCTCAAGTCAACAGGCAGTCACCAATGTTAAAGCATTTTGTATTGAAGTTATTTGCTTACATATTGATCCTGACACAATTCAGTTAGTAACTGGCTGGAAAGAGAAGATGAATAAATCTAGGATTAGATACATAAATCTCATAATCATCTTTTAGGAAGGATTCATATAAAAAAATTAAGAGAGAGCAAAGCAAGAATAAAAATGAACAAATTAATGAATGAGATGATAATTTGTTCTGATATTGATTTTATTTTGTGATTCAAAATTCAGATTTCTAACAGGATAATCTCAGATACGAGCTCATCATCAAGAGGCCTTGAAAATGCAGTTTGTAACCAAAACATGCAACAATTTTTTTGACTGGCTCATTGGTCAACTTAACTGATCATAAGCACATAGTCACCAAAATCATCCATGTGTCCCTGGTAGCTCGTTGCCTCCGGTGCTCCATGCCAAAACTGTTGCATAAAATATGTGGAGAGATAGTCCACTAGCATTATCTCAAAAGTGAGATAATGCTAATCATTCAGTGACATATCCTCATGAACAGCTCTAAAGCTAAATGATAAATAATCTTCAATGAAATGCGGCTGAGTCTGGCAGTTATGTGTAGGAGATTGGTAAAACATGAACAAAATATGGTACAAAAATAAGGTTCTATTTTGAACTAGCAGGGTCTACTTTCCCTGTTTCCATGGGGCATGAAGGTGGTCAGCAGTGGGAGACTGTGTTCAGCTAAATATAACTGTGCAGCAGATGAATATGTGGTTCCTCAAAAAAACACTAACAACTTTCCAGCCTTCTTACTTGGATAATGCTAGTCACCTACTATCACTCAACATAGTGTATGCTAAAGTGTTAGCATGGAGCACCTTAGCTAATGATCTAGTGGGGACACATTTAAATTTGAATACAAACTTTCATACCTTTGTGGAGGTCTGTCTGGGCACACATCTATGACTCTCTTTCCACCAAGCATTAGCATGTGCAAAAATGCATAAAATCTAGGTGTAAATGCACCCAGGACACATTTACAAGTTTTTCACCCAAACCACCTCCAATTCACACATTGCAACTATGTAAATGTCAAAAAAAAAGTTACAAGCACAGATCCAATTAGGAAGCAAATAAACCAAGTGTCAGACAGCTCAGATGGTAACATACTTGTCATAAATGGACTGTCAGGAACCTTGTGGATGCAGAACAAGCAAGATGAGGTGTTTACTGTCAATTTAAAAGACAAATATTACGAGAGGAAGTGACGTACATGGCAAGAGAAATTCAAATTCAATGTGTATACATTTTAACAAGACATGTAAATGTAATACAGCTAAATCATATCTAGGTACGATCTAGATACAAGACAAATGTCAATGCCAGTTGGAAAGGTGCCAGGCCTCTGCTTTCTTTGTATTTTTCAACTGTTACTGCCACAAAGTTGTCATTCTACCTTTCAGCTCTGAGCAGAGCAGTAGAGAAGATACAGTAACAGCTGAGCAACAAAAACAGTCAAGGTCACCCGCTTGGTAGGTAGTGTGTGGGCTTATGAACACCGCTGGGGTGTCCTTAATCAGTGTGTCCAGGACACAACGGGTGGTCATGGTGGGTCACAGGCCCAGTGTAGGGGCCATAATATCAACCTTAAAATGTATTCTGAGCTGCCGAAACTTGTTATCTTCAACACTTAAATGAATCCAATGATATCATGCTGACTTGATTGGAAACAAGCAGTTCTTTTTAAAGAAAATCTATTACGCCATGAAAGATGAATATCGCTGCAGTGCAGGGTTTGATATTAACGGGGGCTTAGGGCAAAATTGCCCTTGAAAATTAATTAAATGCCTGTGAAATTACAAACAAGGGGGCAAAAAATGACCCCAGAAATTTGGAATACTCATTTCACCCTGTTCAGTTTTTCAGTGTGTTGAATACGTGTGTTACGTGTGAATGTGGCAAGTGCATTCTGGACTAGAAGAATTGAGCGTTTTTTTTTATTATCAGAAAACAACTGAGCAGCCTAAAGCAGTAGAAAATGTTGGCACCACACAGCCAGCAGTAGAATAAAATGCCGAACCCAGACAAACCACTGCGTCAACAAAAAATAAACAACCAATATTGTATAAAACTCAACCATCTAGCATGGAAGATGGGCTGGCTGGGGAGAGTGGGGAAGATAGCACCATCCACTTTTGTAAGGCCTGCCACCAGTGGAAAAGAAGTTAAGACAAATCTTAGTGATACAAATTGAGTGGTTATTTACCAATATACAATGCAAATGTATTATTTCATAGTTAAATAAAATTGCCAGAGGACCAAAATGCCCCTCAAATTCAGATCAAGGGGGCAAAAAAGTGCCCTCTTTAAAAAAAAAAAAAAAATCTTACCCCACTGCAGTGTTGTCATGACAGCACCAACCAAAAATTAGGAGTTGCAATGAATCAATAATACTGCCACTTAAAACTCATGCCACAACATAGGCCACCAAACACTTTGGCAGAGGCAGAAGGTGTTGCATGTAAAATTGTTAATCCTCTGTAAAAATTACATTATCATTGCATGGTTCCAATTCTAATCCTGCTAATGATATTGTTGCTCATGAATTATGAGTCACAATCTCATCCTCAGAATAAAACTCCCAGATCTTCCATTTCCTGCTGTGCCATAAAGGGCACATAGGGAATAAGAGTTCATATGTGATTAAAGGCTTTTGTGCAGATTATTATCTCTGGCACGTTGAAAGATTAAGTGAGACCACTGCTGTGTGTCTCTTGGTATGATAGCCAATCACAGCATGTGAAGGACACATTGTGACACATTGAACATGATCCTCAAACCCGAAATGGAGATATCAGGTCTGTGAGGTGACGTGCACATTTCATAATGCTCTCCATAGATAATGAGCACCTTTTGCTATCAATTTGTTCCACCATCTCTCTCAGGCAGACAATTTTCCTGCTATTTCAGCATGCATGGCTGCCCTATTCTGGCTACATTGGGGATGAAAACACTTACTGAGTTTAACTGACCATGATGAAAGTTTGGCAAGAGATTGTGTGGGCTTGAGGGTCACTTGCGTGAGGAGAAGTGTTTTAACTGTTTGGTAAAGTCACAGTCAAACATTCACTGGCAGCCATGCTAAGATTCTTCAAGACTGGATTTCTTGGATAACGAGGCCATTGAGACTTCCAGCCGTCTTCCAACAAACCATATCACCATGTATTTTTAAGAGCATTAGGACCTCAGCACAATTTGGCTTGTTTATGTATGTGCAGATAATATCATCAAGGGATTACAAATTGTATTGAAAAGTGAAGAGCAGCACCAAGGAGAGGGAAGGTTGCTGTATATACGTTTGCATTTACACCTGGGAACTGTCTACTAAAATTAGTCTTGCTGTGTTGGCTACTGAGCAGAGTCACAGGAGTGGTTGGGGGTTAAATGCATTGCAGAGGGGCACTTCAGCTGTAGTGGGTGCAGGTGCACCATGTACATCTCATTCAAACTGCTGACCATCTGGAACCACCAATTCTCTTCAAACCCACAAACTACTGCTACAACTAAGTATTGGATGAAAAAACTGTTTCATTCAGAAATTTGCTCTTGGTTCCTTCTCATCTTTTTCTTGGATGTACAGGAAATAAGGGGCTCCTAATTCTCGGCTCAAGTATTTGCAGCACCTTATGCTTTGTGGAAGCACTCCTATCTTATACCCTATCAACCCAATTTTAAATCTGCTAGCTGTGCAGGGAAACTCAATCCTCAAAGGCCATTTGCATTTAAAGGATTAACCAGCCTCAAACCATCAAAATGTTCTGTCCGAAACAGAAGAAGAAGCGAACAGAACCTAATTGTCAAAGGCATTCAGTAGCTCAGAGGAGGAAGCACTCTCTGTATGCTTGAATGGTACTAATTTGCAATAAGGAAACGACTATCCCGAAGCATCCTGCTGTAGAGTGAATCAGCTGGATCATAAAATTATATGCCAATAACTCTGAAAATGAAATTCTTGGTAAAATAGATCAATCTCATCCCATCATCCGTTGAGGATCACTACACCATCCTACTAATATTGAGGGAGTTGAAAAAGAAAAATGATGGCAATTTACGTATATATTTCAAGAGATGAGAATAGCACACACTACACTACCCACTACAGCTGAAAATGTATTGTGAACCTTCAGAGGTATAAGATTTCTCATCATGAAACCTTGCAAAGGCTGGATGGAGTGATATAAGAAACTGTTTGTTTACTTGTTGGTATGCTTAGAAACTTGATTTATCCTATCCTTGACTTAAACATTTACTGTAATTTATTGTCATTAGAAAAAATTCCCTAAATACAATAACAGTAGTATCTTGTTGTATGGGGAAAGACTTTTGGATGTCATTACTATTATCTTCAAAGGTTAAGTTGTGGTTAAAAAAATCCATGGTAGTTGGAGAAAAAGAACCAAAACGAAATGTCTTTCCTGACTTCTTTTATTCAGCAGGTAAAATCTCTGAGACATCTTGCACTTAACAATATGATGTGGTTCTCACAATCTCATTTCAATTTTGCTGCCAATCATTCAGTGACATATCCTTATGAACTGCCTCACATGAGGTGACATTTGACATTTGAGATTGATTACAATATAACTGCATAGCATATGTAAGGTTTGTAAGACAGTAAGTCCGTGCAACCACATATTAATAGGAAAAATTAAGTGCCTCTTCTATGATGTGTAAGTGGGGAAAGATTATATACAGGCAACCTACTACATTTCAGTCTAGAAAATTGGATTGAATTAATGAGAAACAATCCAATCACTGGTGATGCTGTGATCTCGGCAATTAAAGAAGAATACAAATTGTGAGGTTTGAGACGAGTTGAGCGAGGGTCTCTGCGCTGACTAACATGGCATGCTAACAAGCTGAAAAGGGATCAAGCTTCCCCAGCAGTTACTACATCAAATTTCCAAGTTCTCCTCTGTCTGTCAGTCCACTAGCACATCTGTTAAATTGTTACCTTTTAATACAGCATTTGGAGTAATTTCAGCTAAAATGATGGACTGCAGCCTTGTCTACATACTGTACAATAGATTTTCTTTGACAAAATTGTTAAGCAGAAAATGCTAACATGCAAAATCAAATGTATCCCTGCTGGCCGTACCTCACTGGAACCCTCTTTCCCATATCATCCCCACTGAAACAATAGAGAAAGAAAGCAAAGGATAGTAGTCTGCCCAGTGCAGAAACAGCAAAACATCCTGTACTTGTTAGCTTGTGAGAATGGTAAGTATCCCCTAGGGATTTTTTTTCCTGCATGTGTAGATCTCATAATTGCATCTCACACCACTTTCTTTTGCAGCAGTTAGAGCATTATGAGTGTTATTTTCCTTTCCAAGGTGTCAGACCTGGCCTGAATCAAGCAGATCAAACCTGGCCATACCAGTGTGCTGAACACAAGTAAGTCACAACTGATCACTGCAGAGGACACAGAGTCATTGCAGGGCGGATGATGAAAGTATGACCACGGATTGACACCTTCGTTTAGATCATCAGGATTTCAAAGATGTCCACAGGGATCACACCCTAGCCGATGGGTGACATATAGCTCATAATTGGCTTTGGACCTGAATAGAGCGGGAATCTCAATTGGCTGTCTTGCTCCTGGAAAGATGTGAAGGGCTGCAATAAAATCATATCCATGACTCTTACAGGCAGACTAGGTGGGAGGCAAGAAAACCATGTGTTAACTGAAGCGTTTAGCTGGGGGACATGCACATCAAAAAATAATTGCAGTTTTTGCCTCATTGTCTCAAATTGTTGTAAATGCTCAAAACCTTTCTATAATTAAATCGACAGGTCTCTGAAACAGCCAACAGTGGTCTGTAGTTGTCTTGAACAACAAAGCCACATTTTCACAGTAGAGATGAGTAAGCAGCTATGTAGAGGAGAAATTTGTCAGAAATGTCTAGTGAAATGTCTAGTGAAGAGGTAATACATCAAGATGCAAAGTCCTGTAATAATAATACTGCTGTGTCATCTGCCATTTTGTCTTGAGAACAAAATGTCTTCCAATGTTGGTTGCTTGCTTGTAGCACCTCCTCAATTGTAGAGCAGTTGAAAATGTGAGAAGATGGGTGGGGAGTTATTGTTCCAAAACAGAGTATGGGCCAGAAAGTGAGTTTTGAAAGCCAGAAATCTCAGCACTTGGCAAAGTAATCGCTGAGTCACTGGTATTGATCAACAACCCTATCAAGCCCCTGCAGATATTTCATGGTTATTTTGTGCTATGGGGCAGAAAAGTCTTACTTATTGCACCTTTAATTATAACATATAATATATATAATATATAATATATATAATTATAACATATAACACGGTGGCACGGTGGCGCAGTGCTTGCACTGTTGCCTCACAGCAAGAATGTCCTGGGTTCGATTCCCGCCTGGGGCGCTGTTGACTCTGGGGTGCCCAGGTGGGTTATCTCCCGGGCCTTTCTGTGTGGAGTTTGCATG
>CABFOQ010054832.1:45721-71108 GCA_900660455.1 Gephyroberyx darwinii | reverse complement strand
CACTGCTCCTGGCTGCCCCCGGAGGACGGTCGGCTGGGATGGGTTAAATGCAGAACAAGAGTTCATTTTCGGACACCCTACCTGCATGTGTGTTCCCCCTGCATGTGTTGTGTTGTGTGTTAGTGCATGCGTGCCTGCGTGCACCCAAAATGTAATAAATGGATCTTATCTTATCTAACATTTTACAGTATATGACTAATTATAATCATAACACTTGAGAGCTGTACCTTCATTTCTGTTGGTTTGCATTCTGCAAGAATTTGCACTGTTAGGTAGGTAGGTAGGGGAAATTTCTTAGTCACAGCCAAGTAACATAGAACAACAACAACATAGAATAACACAATTAAGATAAGTAATACAAGTTAAAGAATAAAAATATATAAGATAAACAAAAAACATACAAATGCTTACTGCAAAAGAAAAAAAAAGAATATCGTAATAATAATGTGCAAAAAGGAAAAAACAAAAAAAGTCCAAGGCGCAAAAAATGCATACCAGTACCTTATTTTAGGAGTAAATCATTATTTTAACAGACTCTTGGATTAAGAGTGATTATTAGTGGGCTAGCTTAGCAAACTAGCACACTACTGTTATTATGATTATCATTATTAGTTGAAGGTGTTGTCACATTAACAATTCATTATAGAAAATTATATTTATTTATTAATCAGTTCAGATGGATTTAATTGCACAATTGGAAATAATAACAAGGCGCAGCAAAATATCAATTTCAGGGATTTGTCTATGCAACACACACAAAGAAATAGAAATGTGAGCTTAGGTCTATACTATAAAAATCCATTTATTAATGCATAGATTTACAGTGGAGTGCCTTTTCACTATCGATAGTGTATGCAGCATAATCTGAAAAGTGCATTTCTATAGGGGGCTTAATGATTTAGAGTTAATGATTTCATTTCTTTGAGGAAGCCACCCAAGCCCATGTAGACAACATGCTGGCTGCAACATAATTAAATTAGCTTATGGAGCACATACACTCAATAATCTCTGCTCTCGTGCTATCATTTCCCAACATGTGGCATATCACGTATATGACATTGAAATTAATAGAAGTCATGTAAATGAATTAATCAACCTGTCATCTCATGTCACTCATGTCAAGTTTTAGTGATGATGAAATCATGAGCTCCTTCAATAAGCTTATGCCTAGTGGGAGTGGGTCAACAGGAATTTAATGTGAGCTCTGCTGTGATATTTACTATAATATTTCCCTCAACAGTACAATGTTGATATGGAAGTAAAGAAAGCAGTTCTCTCAGCTTAACGGCAATTTGCTTACAGCAAGAGTGAAGTCAGTGCCTGAGTAGCTTTGTAGCAGCGTATCATCGACTGGTGGATTTTCCTCGGGTGTGGAAGCAAGGTCGTTTTAAAACATCATATCCCTGGGGGTTCTGTCCAGTGGTTCACTTAGGCCTCATAAATGCACGCTCTGCTCTGCCTCCTTGTTAAAGCAAAGGCCCACTGATGGAGAGGGAGGACAGAGGCAGTAGCAAACCCTCACTGAGTGGAACGTATCACAAATGAACTTCTGCTGCTCAGAAATATAAATGCCGTCCCCCACTTGCCTCTCTTTCACGCATCAGTGGCTGTGTAAAGGATGACTCAGCGGGCCTCTGGAAGAACTCCCAATACACTCAGGTTGGGAGGTCTCATCTGATTATGGATGCTCGAGAAAAAGAGGAGCTTTAATGAAGATGAGCGAGCATTCAGGCAACAATGGAGGAGAATTGAACAAGACCTCCCCTGAGCGTTACCCGTTATTTCATGTGTCTTCACATTGTGTGACGAGTCACCCCTGTGCTCATGTAGAGAGATAATCCATCCAGTTACCATGCATAAGAACACACCAGGAAGCTCCTAACGTTTTTGTGTCCAGTTGTTCTTGATCTTGCATCTTTTAATATCAGGCAGTTCTACTCACTGAGGTGTAAACCTAATTAAGGCTGATTGCAGCCAGGTCCTTTTAACCTGTGTCTGTGTGTCGGGGTGGGAGTGCGTGAGTCAACAGGGAGATGAGATGAGAGAGTCGACTGTCGGCTGGATGGAGTGGACAGTGAGAGTGGACCTACAGCTGCGACCGACCTGTTCCCAGAGGACGCAGCCCGGGGCAGACCTGGAAGAACTGACCAGTCAGAGTTGGAGCTGGTATGCATCCTGGAAGCCTGGCAGTACCTCCCCTCTGCCCTGGCAGGTCAGCTGCAGAGCACAAAAGCTGCCAGTCTGCCAGTCTGCCAGGAGGCATACCAGCTCCACTGTCAGCTGCATGTTTAGGTTTGCTGTATTTTCTTGGTGTATACACCCCAAAAACATCCCCATTGAAAAGACACTTCAGGCAAACAAGCCATTAGGTATTTAGACACAAATTGATAATGTATAATATATCCCTATTTGTTGTTATTTTAATGTCCAAAAAGTATACAGTAATACAGTCACCTTTCTGTCATTCTGTCATCTCAGAAACATACGTGTGAAAATGGTTTTGGTCTTAACTCAAATGAATGTAAATGACTGTCATTGATAGGGAGGCAGGAATCCATCAGATGCTTCCTTTAGGGACTCTCCAGGCTGGGGGGGCATCAGGGCTTCCAGCAGCTCTGTACTCTCAGCCATTAGTGGGACAGGCTTGTAAGCAGCATCACATTAGCCCTGTGCCATACTGGGATTAATAGGACAGGTGCTGATTAAAGGATCCCAGCATGTGGAAGCAACAACTGGCCATCGAGACAGAGAGAGAGAGAGAGAGAGAGAGAGAGAGAGAGAGAGATGCAGAACCAGATGGATTCGGATGGAACATATTGACTGGTAATCAAATTTCCTCAGACCCCGTCGCTGAAAATGTAGAGCACAGTGGATTGAACAAATGTGTTTGTGATGTTGTGATGTTGTGCACTGAGGCCTTTAATTCAGAAACCTGTGGATGTTTCTCAGTGATTTTTAGATTGCTTGTTGTGTTCTCAAGGCTGTTTGAATATCCATGAACACGGACACTAAAGTGATGTTTCCTCCCTTCTCATCCGTTTTTGCTTATCTTGCTGGGCTGGAGTTTGAGAATGAATAGAACAATAATGCTAATGCTTCAGTGACAAATGCAGTTGCAGTACCATGACGAAATCACAGACCGATCAATTATGTTTGAATCATTAATGACGAACAAATATGTACAACTGGTTGGCACTGCTGCGCTAAATGTTAACAAATGCATATTGCAAATTAATAGAAAATAATGGGCTCATCAATAACAACCCATTCAATATGAATGATTAAAACAGGAGTACAGGTCTGACAGGTAATTTTAATTATCAATTATATTCACGCCTATTCTCACCAAGTATTAGTGTATGGACTTCATTAATAAGGAAGGATGATTCACTACTTTCGGGTGAATAGGTACTATATTCTACTTCTTTCTGCATTAATGCTTTATATTTACAAATAGCCCATTAGCTACTATGCTATTTTGTTGGTAAATCATACAGGATGATTCAACATTCAATTCAACTTCATTTTTTCATAAATAACAATAACAATGAAATTGTTGTTAACTCCATTAGTTCGCTGTTAGTAAGAATGCTGGCATATCAGTTAATGTTTCATTCCCACTATAAGAAGAGGCCATTACCACATATTACCCTTAAACATTTTGTATTGTTGTTTTCCTGTGATGCATAGCTTTGTAACACATTTCTGTCTAACAGTGAAAATATGCATCCACACCCAATTTGTAATCTCCCTTATTGGTTACTATATGACATTGTTAACTAGTTATTATAATAGAAATAATATTGTTCCATGAGAAACAAATGCTCATGTCAAGTTTTGCCAAACTTATCTGTATATATGCCAATTGCTGTGATGTTAATGATTTGATCTATCACATCCCTTTAGGGGTGGGACTGGTGAGGACGGGGAGAGAAACAAAACTTAAGAGAAGAGAGAAGAATTTGCATTCGACAGAATTACGTTGCCAAAAAGTTAAGTTTCTGTGAATTGACAAAAGTTAATTTCAGAATTATTTTAAATTGTAAGTTAACGGAGAAAGACGAGAGTACCTAGAATCACAAACTCTACCTAGTCTAGCCTATCTTAGCAGTGGGAAGAGGACACATTAGGTGAGAGGACTCATAGCTGTACTACTGTGGAGCCTGCCTACTGCGACACACAAGGAGGATAGCGCACCGGGACCTGTTTTCTCTGTGCACTCGGGCCTCTGGGGACCCAAAGACTTTCCTCCCAAAGACTTGTCTGTTCCCACTGACTGCAGATATGTAAGTCCATGGAACACTTTATGGATTTATATGACCTTCAAATGCTATCGGATCTCTCCCTTTCAGCACTGAACTGTATGAAATACTCATTGAATCCTAAGACGTTTGTTGTAGCTTTCTTTTTGCAATCATCACCACAACCAAGAAATAATTCCTTACAACTGTTGTACAAGTTGTGCACTGTAAGCTCTTTTTTTAAAACTTTTTTTCTGAAAATGGCTTGAATTGGTGCACTTGTGATAATGACAAACACGTCAAGTGTTCAAAGAAAAGATCTTGGCAGGGATCACTGTAATGACCAATTAGATGTCAGCGTCTGTTAGTCACTAAGTTAGAGCAACACAGAGAGTGCAATTTACTGCACTTAAAGAAATATAGTACTAGCTTTTAGCTTTTTAGTGTGTCCAGCCAATTAGAATACACTCAAGGACCAACATTTTGACTGAGCATAAGAATTTTGCAATGAGCTTTGCTCACATGAATGCATGGAAGCAATACAGAGCTACAACAGTTGCAGTCACTGATGTGTGTCTTGTGATACAATTGCAATTAGTATGTTTTAGCTACGCAAATAATGCTTTTGAAAAACAATCACAAATAAATTGATTAAAATGATGGTGGAAGTGGATCAATCATTGTCAGATCCTAATATGTTATAATATGCTGTGAGACTTACACAGAGACTCACATAGAATATTGGTCATAATCTGGGAGCAGTGCAAACTCAGGTTAGCAGTTTGAATTGGATTCACTAAACTTGTCAAATACAATAATAATGGCATGTTTTACACACAGCTTTTTCTCTACATTGAAGATTGTTCATGGAGTGAAAGTATAAATAAAACATTCTATTTAGTTATTTTGGCAAAGCAAAGCATCACTGTTTAGGCCATACATACAGAAATGTATTATTTGTTTTGTAAAATAATTCTTCAACATTTCCTAAAGCAATCTTTTCAACCATACCAATATCAACGTAAAAGGAGTTGGGGGTGATCAATTATGGCCAAAAATGGGAAGTAAAATGTAAAGTACGCCTTAAACCTTTTTTTGATGGATACCATGATTGGTTCCTGTAATTGGAATACCAATGTCCCTACACTTACACAAATGGAAGCCTGTTAAGATCCTCTTATCAAGGGTGTCAATTAATCATCAGTGGTTAATTTTTAATTAACTGAAGGCATCTCAAGACCATTTGAAAATCTTCCAAATGACTGCCTTGGGATGGACTCTCAGGGGCAGGAGGTTTAAATTAGCCCAGTCAGAGTCTGTTTCATCTTGAACCTGAGGTCAGCACAACCGCAGAATATCAAGTCTTATCAGACATATCCTCAAATTTGTCTCGACAAGCTCTTCCCATGAACGTAATGCATTATAAAAGAAAATGGTTGGCTGTGATTAATAGAGTATAACCTCATTTATCCAAACTTCAGATAGGTTAACAGAATGGTCATAATAAATGATATATGCAGCATATTCATAAATTTTTTGTCAAAGCCTTTGAGGAATAGAAGTAGTTTTTCAAAACATTAAACATGTATGCTCTGCCACGCTAATCTACAGTTAGTCTAAAATGCTTTATTTGCATAGATTAACAAAGAAATGGTCACAAAGCGTTTACCAATACACAGAATTAACATGCTCCAATCATTTGTGCCATAATCCAGGGTGAGCATTCATACTGAAGCCCAATCCAGATGTCAAAAGAATGATGTAAGGTTGCGACGGTTGATGATGTAGAGATTGAAGGCCCATGGGGTGAGACATGGGCCAAAGAATGCTTTGTCTTGCATAGAGATAATGACTCTGTTGCAGGATGCAACCTTCAAATCTTGCCCTCAACCCTACCCCCACGTGTTTACAATACTGGGGGGAATAGATGGTTTTGTTGTTCCCCTTGTACATGTGCTCATGCAGCACTGTGCCATTGTAAAGACAGATAACCATTGTACCCTAGTGTACTGCTCTGTACTTCTGTCTTCTACTGTTTCTCAGGGGGATGGAAACAAAACCTAACATGCTGGATTTAGTCTTGTCTGTCTGTTATAACGTTAGGCTAAATAAACCATAAATCTTATAATACAGCTAACCTGCTTCTCTAAGGAGCTGAATAGGTCAAATTAAGCAGACATGTCTATGGTGAAATATATGAAATTTGACGGATCCATCATGGATTTGAAAGAGGCTTATAAGAAAGATGGACAGCACTTAAATAACATGCTGGTTATAGAGATTTAGATCCTCTGACCTAACGTGGATGACTAACTTAGTGATACTAACACTAGGTCCCTTGTCCATAACGTGAACTTGCCGGGAGTCTGGTCTTTATTATTTCAGTTACAGTACAGGGCACTAGTTTGCCATAAGAAGCTAGTAACTTTTACTACATTGCTAACATTATGTAAGCCTGACACTCCAGCCCCATCCCTCCAACAGACTCACCATTGGTTAAATTGGTGAGCTGAGGGTCTCTTTGAATAAATGCAGGTGTTACAAATTGATCAGGCTACAGACTGAAATTTGAAATAGTTATTGAAAGACCAAATGACATATAGTACATGCTTGTGTTTGGGCTTCTCTGATAAGGTATTGTACTCATGCAGCCTCGGTGGCCAGTATCTCTATTTAAATGTAGACCATCAAGAAATCAGTGACATGAGCATAAAAATAAAATGAAGATAATCTTGTTTATGAAGATTTGAGTCATTCACAATTACAGATTGGCCTACCTTTTTCTACCTTATCACCATTGATCATGTAGTTTTCCCACTTTTCACAAAGGCTAAAGCAAAATGGTCATATTAAAGTAATGAGGTTATGGATATGTTAAATTCTGCGTTAAGTCTTTGGTTTCATTATTTAAAAAAACAACTTTCAAATTTGCCTATCGTTTCATCATGTTGTTCTGTTTCGTTTTGGATCTGCAGCCTCTTAAGTCTTAGCAGGTCCAGGAAGAGCTATTTCTATTCTCTGTTTCATCAAAGAGAACTGATAGCAATAGCGATGTTTAGGAGGACTCCGAAGAAGAGGACCCAAACAAAAAGAATGAGAGCACCAAATGTGAATTTCTGGAGGAAAATGAAGGAGAAGAATGTGGAGGGTGGAAATGTACTCTGAAAATATGAGAAAATGGTGAGATGATAATACACAGAGTGGATACTCAGTGCGGGGACCCCAAAATAAGGAGAAAAGTGTGGATGACCTGGGAGAGGTGGATAACATAAAGATGAGAATACAGAATACAGAAAATGAGAATGAAACTGAATGAGAGCTGGATGATGGATGTTGAAGGATATGGGAGATGGAGAGGAAGAAAGGGATGAAGCACTTAGAGGAAATGGATGGGATGAAACAATTAATTGGGGATGGAGAGTGTATGTGACAGTTAATACAGTGACTCTAGCCAAAATGATGATGAGCCAGCAATCAACTGATGAAGATTCACCATTATATCCTGGCTCTTTACTTTCAGTTAAAGCGTTTGAGCGAAAGCTCCTTGCAACAATCCAACATCATAATTTATCTGACCAAGCTACAAAACACAAAAACAAGTTTCTCATATTATTCAAAAAAACACTACCACCAGATAGTAAATGTCCTCAGTCAAACTTAACAAGAATTTAAAGTGCTAGAATATTCTTTGGAAAAATGTATCATGCACATGACCACAAACATTGGGATATGTATCAACCACGTGTGTGAATTTTGGTCATGATAGTCCAGCATTCTGTATGTGGTCAACCTTCTTGAGGAGCTCATTCCCCCTGGGGGCATCCGTATGCTGTATAAATTGTATACTAGCTTATGACATTTTTTCAGTGAAATTATATTTCTAGGTAACTGGACCAAAATGCAAGAATATACAGAAGGCTTCCTACATCGCCAAGGACCAGGGGCTGGCCTTTCTAATGATGTGGAAACCTATCTTAGTAAACTCACTTAACATTTGGCACATCTGCCCAGCTAGAAAAGTCCAGTAGTCAAACAATAGTTAAGAAAAGCAGATATGGTTGGAAGAGCATCGGTGGAAGGAACTACGGACTGGAAGGACTTCATAATGTAGTGCTCTCTCCCATTTCTCATCAACGCTTTCCCCCCATGACTGTTACCATACAGTCATGGTGTGCAAATCAGTGCCTTCCTGCGCCATTGAGCACACTCAATTGTACACAAACGAGGTGACGTCACTTATGCACCCGTTCACTGTGTCCATTAATTTTTAAATTGTGCTCTGGCTCTTTGCTCTCGCTCAGTGAACCTGTGGACCATTCAAAGTTTTGGTGATAATCAGATACTATAAAAAAATATATATATAAAAATATATTGCTCTCTGTTTTTTTGCAGGTGGCACAACCCATGTTCAAGGAGGTTCTCCCATCAAAACACCTTTACCACTATGCTCTCCTCTGTACCAGGATATGGTTATTATCCAAAGATGAGATTCATGAGACTGATAGCTATGTGACAATGCTATTAATGCAGACTGCTTCCCACTCTATATGGAGAGACTGAAGCCTTTTCACATATAGTGAAAAGGCTTGCATTGCATTGCATTACTTTTGGGGGGTATTTCTACCTTTATTTTGCGAGTTAATGGCAGAGAGAGACAGGGAAGATTGTAAGGATGACATGCGACAAAGGTCCTGAGTCAGATTCGACCCCAGGACGTTGTGGTAACATGGTATGCACCTTAGACCGCTGAGCCACCAGGATGCCCCCAAACACAATTCTGTCAGCAATGTGGAATACTTTCTCAGAAGACAACAAAGGCTTGCCTGTCATTAACAAGTTTCAAAACCCCTATTCGAATATCTGCCAAAGAACCTTGCCTGAGCCTCATGACCATGTACTGAAGTTGTTTTTTCCCACTTCTTGCTACCTTGGGAAGCAATTCAAAGCAGAGAGAAAAGATAACAACATTGATGGATACATGAATGAGGTTTTCAAGAACTATCAGCAAAACTTTTACTTTGCTGATACTCAGCATACCTCTGCTACTCTAAAACCTGCTTTGAGAAGCAGCCCTGCTAAGCATGCTTCTAAGCATTATTGAGTAAATAAATGTTGTACTTCTACTTTATATTTGACAATGCATTTCATTTTGCACTTTGACCTACAGGTCACAATTATATGTTTCTTTTCAGGTGTCAGTGTGCTAGCCTCTAATTGTGGTAACCAGGTCTGCATCGAGAGGGGAGAGAAAGATGTTGGGTGATTTGAGGTCCAGCTCAAGTTGGCTGTCACTGTCCATGCACAAGACACTTAACAATTCCTCTCAGAGTTGACATGTACAGTCTTTCGAGCTCCCCAAAAACACCCAATCTGTTGAAACACCCAACAGTTTTGATTTCAAACTGTTGCAAGGCAGGCAGCAATGTGACACGTGGACTTCGAATGTATGCACACACTGTTACAGGGCCTACACCTAATCTCTAACTACTAAGACTGAATACAATTCATGTCAATAAACATTTGTTTAGGTGAGTGGGCAGCTTGAGAAGTGTTATTCCCTGTGACTGTATTTTTGACAATAATAATATGACACAGTATATTGAGTTCATCATTTCAAAAACCCACCCAAGGATTTTTTTTTCTGCCCAACGCGGTCAAAAGCAGCCCAACTGGGCAGAAAACCACCCAATCTGGCAACACTGATGGGAGATGACAGTGTGTGGATATTTAGCTTGATCAAAATCCAGTGCTCTTTGTGATTTAAAACAAGGCATGAATAATGGTGGTTAACACAGCTTTTTATACTGTAAATCTGGGAATAAACAAATGCACATATGTTTCCACGTTAAGGTTTTATTCATGAAGCCTCTGCTGAATCAATTACTAAATGAGTGATAGCCAATTAGGCTACACTATTACAAACTATATGTACAAAATACAATATTACAGTTTTAGAGTGCTAATTATCATGTGGTGCAGGGAACACTCAATCCATATCACTCTTACAGTACTAGCATTATGAAAGCTTTCACAATGAAACCATTGCACATTTTTGACTACCCCTTTTTTTCTGTCAGAATATGGTTGGAAATGGAATAATAGCTTCGTAATTGAATGAATGAAAGCAAACTTGTGCTTCTCTCTCTTTCAGCAGTTCAGAAAAAGATGCATCTTTAGACCTAGGTGGACCTATTTATAAACGTGTACAAAAAAAATCTTTATCCCCTCTCAGTGTATGAAGAGTTTTTGCTAGTGTTGTTGATAAATGCACCAGTCAGACCTTGGAGTATGAAACTGTAATAGCTTGAAGCTGAATGGTGCCTTTTTGTTGTGCCTTATCAGTTGCTCCAAAGAGAGGACAGACATAATGAGTAGCTTGATTCAGGACACTGAGCTGAGTATGTAGGGGGAAACGTAGAGGTGATGTCCCGCGTATGAATTTGATATCTGCCTTTTCGGAGTAATGTTGTTTATTCACAACTTGTTAGCGTTTGAATTCACACTGTGTTAACAGTTCTCTCACATGTGACAGCATCCAGCTGGAAGGCCTTCATCTGTCTCACACTCCAGTAGCCTGCCGCACATCAACATGCAAATATTGCCTGTGTAATCAGCAGCTCATGTTCGCTCACCTGTTGTAGATACGGCAGAGCTGCAGCGTTTGGGGATTGAAGTGGAGGAGGTCTGTCCATCTGGAAGTTTAGTTTAGTTTCTTGCTAGAGACAGGCATCTCTCTTTGAATCGCTATATACACCGATCAGCCACAACATTAAAACCACTGACAGGTGAAGAGAATAACATTGATTATCTTGTTACAATGGCACCTGTCAATGGGTGGGATATATTGGGAAGCAAGTGAACAGTCAGTTCTTGAAGTTGATGTGTTGGAAGCAGGAAAAATGGGCAAGCATAAGGATCTGAGCGACAAATTGTGATGGCTAGACGACTGGGTCAGAGCATCTCCAAAACGGCAGGTCTTGTGGGGTGTTCCTGGTATGCAGTGGTTAGTACCTACCAAAGGATCCAAGGAAGGACAACCGGTGAACCGGCGACAGGGTCATGGGAGACCAAGGCTCATTGATGCACGTGGGGAGCGAAGGCAAGCCTGTCTGGTCTGATCCCATAGAAGAGTTACTGTAGCACAAATCGCTGAACAAGTTAATGCTGGCTATGATAGAAAGGTGTCAGAACACACAGTGCATCGCAGCTTGCTGCGTATGGGGCTACGTAGCTGCAGACCGGTCAGAGTGCCCATGCTGACCCCTGTCCACCGCCGAAAGTGCCTACAATGGGCATGTGAGCGTCAGAACTGGACCATGGAGCAATGGAAGAAGGTGGCCTGGTCTGATGAATCACGTTTACCGGGGGAAGAGATGGCACCAGGATGCACTATGGGAAGAAGGCAAGCCGGTGAAGGCAGTGTGATGCTCTGAGCAATGTTCTGCTGGGAAACCTTGGGTCCTGGCATTCATGTGGATATTACTTACACGTACCACCTACCTAAACATTGTTGCAGACAAAGTACACTCCTTCATGGCAACGGTATTCCCTGATGTCAGTGGCCTCTTTCAGCAGGATAATGCGCCCTGCCACACTGCAAAAATTGTTCAGGAATGGTTTGAGGAACATGACAAAGATCAAGGTGTTGACTTGGCCTCCAAATTCCCCAGATCTCAATCCGATTGAGCATCTGTGGGATGTGCTGGAAAAACAAGTCCGATCCATGGAGGCCCCACCTCGCAACTTAGAGGACTTAAAGGATCTGCTGCTAACGTCTTGGTGCCAGATACCACAGGACACCTTCAGAGGTCTTGTGGAGTCCATGCCTCGACGGGTCAGAGCTATTTTGGCAACACAAGGGGGACCTACACAATATTAGGCAGGTGGTTTTAATGTTATGGCTGATTGGTGTATGTCCGTTTAGGGCAGGGGTGGGCAATCATGTTGCCATGGAGGGCTGGGAGTATGCAGGTTTCCCCTCTAACCAAAGACTATGCCAGGTGATTTCACTGATTAACACACCCTCAACCAGAGAGGAGGAACTAATCAGTGAAATCACCTGCTGTAGTCTTTGGTTGGAGTGAAAACCTGCATACTCTCGGCCCTTCATGGCACATGATTGCCCACCTCTGGTTTAGGGTTTTCAAGTATCATTCTTCTCACAGAGCTGCAGTGTTGTCACTGGGCACTAAACTCAACTAAACTGTCATTGCAATGACAATTATGATTTTGATGATTTTGTGTCAATACCAAGGCAACACACTAAATAATTAATCTCTGAGACCAGTTAATTATAAATGTATCAGCACAGTAAATTCTGTTAAAGACTATATTGTGATATATCCTCTTTTACCAATATTCCTGCATGGTAGGAACACGATCTTCATGGTTTTGCCAATACATAACAATAATCACTGGCAGAAATATACTGTGGTTAAATAGGACTTTCATTTCCCTCATTCATGCATTCTATAACCTTTTTAACTTATGTTTCAACATGGCATAAAGAGGGATAGCTAGCCCTGCTCTGGAGCAGGAGTAGTTGCCCTGCACTAACTAGCCATAGCTGAAAGGGGTGAAATTATCTCTGGGATAACACTTAGCCTAGAGATGAAGTAAACACTAGATTAAGAATATGCAAGAAAAAGCAATTTCAGCCTATCAGAACATACCCAAGAATGATGATACACAGACAAAATAGCAATGCACATCCACAGCCAAATCCTCCAATGCAGGGAAGATAATAAGTTGTCTTGATTTTGTCTAGCTTCTCTCATGAATGAAAGACAGCTGATCTAAGCATATCTTTATATCTTTGGCCATATATCATCAAGCTAATTATTTGTGCATTTGCAGGGTAAACAGCAAGCTAAATTACTGCTGGCAAAATTGAGTTGTATTTATTTAGTATTAGTTGACAGGAAACTATTGAGGGA
The DNA here is from genome assembly GCA_900660455.1 of Gephyroberyx darwinii. Classification (NCBI taxonomy): domain Eukaryota; kingdom Metazoa; phylum Chordata; class Actinopteri; order Trachichthyiformes; family Trachichthyidae; genus Gephyroberyx; species Gephyroberyx darwinii. Next base: position 57,931 of record CABFOQ010054832.1, on the reverse strand, counting down.
GGGCTTGTGACAGGTCCTTTCTCTCTTCTATTCTCTCCAGACCTCCACTCCATCGCAGTGCACCGGGGCCTGTGGCAAGGATACTAAAGATCAAGAACCCACTAGACCCCCCCCCCTCTATTGTTATCATCAGTGGAGAAAGGGGTTGTGCCTCTGACTGGCAAGTGGCTCAGAATTGCTTTGGTTAGATCAAATGTGTCAATAATTCAAAAATGCATTAAAATTCTGAACTCTGAACATTTTCTGATCAGCTTTTTAAAATGCAGTCACCAAGAGGGTCTGAAAAGTTATTAAATCTAGCAATAAAGTTGCCAATTTAGCAACACTGCTGTTTTCAGCCTTGCACCCTTCCTCTGTGTTCAGAGCACAGGCAACCACTTTGCCGTGTTGCTGTCAGTGGGTGATTTGAGTTCGCTGATTGATAGTTCTAGTGCCAATGGTGTTGCTGCAATAAGCAGAACAAACGGTATATTTAAACCCACTACGTGAGGGGCTGCCTATGGTTGTTGTTGCACAAAACTTTTCCACAGTGACAAACAAGGAAATGGTGCAACCATTGTCAACAATTGTCAACAATTGTTTCTCTGGTCATGGAAAACCTGGTCTGTGCCACATGTATGTGTCACATACTGTACATGTCATACCAAAGCATCGCAAGTTTTTCCAAAAGAAATGACTGCCTCTTCTACACATAAAAATGCTTGTTATGAATTTACATTCATGGGGTAACATCTCATTTAGAAAGCAGTGCATTATGGTCTTTGTTAGTAAATTATCATAAATTTAGTTTATTGTTTGTTTATCATGCACATTTAGGGAATTAATCTCAGTGATCAATTGAGGAGTACAGCAAAACATTTTTCTCTTTGGCAATCAACTCAACCAATGTAAATTGAGGCACTCATTAAAACAGGCATTGTAATTGCTTGGTGGTGTTACACTTAGATTTACTCTCATCAATAAATAAAATGCCATCACTGCTGTTTGATTATAGTGTGTTCGTTATTCTCAAGTAATGAGACGAGGCTGTTAAGGAGGTAATATATGATTTATATGAACACAATTTAGAATAGATGAGAAGTTGTGTTCTTTAGTCTCTGTACTGTATTTTATTGTCTTGCTATAATATCGTATATCGTGAGCTTATTTACAAAACCTGGTCTGGCGAAGATTTGAAGGCTTCAATGATATTGAAAGTAAAATAATTCTGGAAATGTTTGCCCAGTGGTGTTTTGAAAAGGGCCATTTCAGGAACATTAAGAGCCTGAGGGAACATTTCTTGGAGGCGGAGTGACTTTTGTGTTGTATCAATTCCGTATGGCATGCTGTTCTTACCCTTCTCTATTGGTGCCATAAAGCCTCACGAAAACACTCCTTTAAGAGCTAGCCTCAAGGGTTTTTAGCATTGTGCTGTAAGTCAACTGCTGTGTCATAGTACAGTTCATAGTGTTTCTAAATGTAAAGGGGGCTTCTTTGTTGCTTGTTTGCAAATATAATCAGTAGCTAGGACAAATATATGAAAACATTCTTTATCTCTGTCACACATAAAATTTGGAAAATATACGAATAACATTGTTTTTTGGGGTCTGTATTTAATACAGCAGCTACAACTGATGCAGCTGTAAATGCTTTAATTACTCTCTCTCCATGACAAAGTTATCTTTTGCCAGAACTTACTCTGGGGCAATACGTTTGATTTCTACTGCCCTATAGCACAAAATGATCATAATATATCTGTAGGAGGTTGATAGGGTTGTTTATCAGTACCAATAACTCAACAATTACTTGACCAGGCACTGAGATTTCTGGCTTTCAAAACTCACTTTCGAGCCTGTACTCTGTTTTGGAACAAAACCCCGACCCTTTAGAATTTCAAGATTCTCCCAATCTCCTTCCACCCCTAACCTTCTGCCTACAGTATTTTTAACTGCTCAGCAAGGAGGACGGTGCTACAAGCAAGCGAAAGGCATTGCATGAATTAATTGTATTTTATTAATTGAACTTTACAAATTTTTCTTTTGAAAAAAGATTTAAATCTCAAAGAGAGAATATCAGATTAAATAAATGATGAATTAAATTATGGGTGTATATCAGTGAAAAAAACAGCTTATACAGCACAAACAGAATTGGTTGATAACTCATTCCTGCATTATTGACATTTATGGAAAAATACTAATTCACCTTAATAGATTATAATTACCACATAGTAAAGCATTAATACAGAGCATAGGAGTGGCCATCATGTTGGGGAAAACTGTATTTCAAGGTAAGAAAATATCAAGTAATATAAAACATGCCCTTGAGTTGCATTACAAGCATGCTAATACATATAAAGCAAATTTATAGAGCCAGCTCTCTATGACATCGTGTTGGAGAGCTGTAAGTCTTGACCAATACAACATCAAGTCTTCATATTGGCAATGATATAGCCTATTAGCTCCCATTTTGCTTGGCAATTGTTTACTAATAATAACACTTTGCATTGCAAGCGTTGCAATTGATAATTCATCCCCTGAATTTTTTTTTATCTCAGGTAAAACTTGATTAAAGAATTCTATCCATTCTACCTAATCAAATAATGAATATCTTTGCTCAACAAAACACCTGGGTAATTAAACTAAATAAATCAGTGCAATCAAGTAAATTCAACTAATTATGGCAAGTGTGTGAAATCAATTGAAACTTGCTGAATATGCACAAGCATTAAAAAAGTACACACTTTTTTTTATTAAATTGAGGGCACATATTAATTAATTCTGAAATTATTTGCACAAAATAATGAAAGTGAAGGCACAAATGCACCAAAATGAGGGAGGGAGGCTTTCGAGTCCATTCTAAATAACCAAAATGATGGCTTAAGGTCTATCTTGTTTGCACTCGATACCATCTCATGCCCTCAATTTAGGAAATTGTGACATCAAAATATATATAATTATATAAGCAGACACTTTGGGGGTAAAAAGCATCTGCTAAATGACTGTAATGTAATGTAATGTAATCTAATAATTATACATTATGAATAGTTATATTATACATTATATTAGAATTATTTTCTCTTGTAGCCACTCTCAGGCTTCATACATTAACTAGGGTGGTGGTTAGTTAATAGCTTTGCAAACATGAATGAACCTATTCAAACCTTTAGTTCAACATTAGTTTGCATAAAGCATTAAAGCATAAAGCATAGCTAAGACAACCTTATTTTGTTACAAATATAACAATTTACCTTCACAACAGTAAGTAAAACCAATGAGCAAAATGAGCAAAACCTCTCAATCATCTCCTCAAGTCAAGGAAAGATACATCACGAGTAATGCATTACCATGAAAATGTATTTAAATTATGCAGTTATTATTAAATCTCTCACATACACAGATGAAAGTTATTATCTGACTGATCTGATGAGAAGAATTTATGAATACCAATCTGTTAGAAACCTAATGAAGTTTTTTGTTTACCAGTACACAGGATGGAATATATCATCTTTGTTTCACAAATGAATGAGCTTTCCAGTGAAAAAATAAATTGGTGCGTACATTTGCCTTTTAATCATCTTTTAGAGTCAAACCTCTCTAGCACAACATCTGTCAAATACTCATTAGTGCAGGTGCCGAATAGATTGCTGTGTCAAACTGTTCTATACAGGATATTATGTAATCTGAGGCTGACATTCAATGACAAAGAAACAATAAATGTGTATGTACAAGCCACCATATTTTGAGAACAGCAATCACTTGTGAATTTCACAAGAGGCTGAGTGCCAGTATTTTGTTGGACTAAATACAATTCATTGTAAAAATGTTTTAGATTAGATCAACAAAAACATCCGCTTTTGCAACAAAATCCACATAAGTTCCATTTAAATGCAGCTGTAGTGTTTTTCTGTCATTGACCCCACACCAACAGAACGAGTCGCCACACTAACTGAAAGGAGCGCAACTGATGGTATCTAGCTTCAACTAACCAACTCATATAATATTGATGAGGGCCAATTATCCATTAATTGCATACAGTACTTTATCACACCTATTAGCCCCTTTAGTGGTAAAGCCTGTAGTGTGGTGAGACCCATTGCAGGTAACAAAAATTCTTCTCATGTTGAATGCGTTTTTTAATCCATATCCTTGAAGCTGCATTGTGCAACACCACAATAACTATTAAAACCAGGGGCAACGTTTTGCTTGGCGAGTAAGAATACCCTTTATTCTGTTCTTTCATTTTGCTTGAGTTGGCCAATAAACAGGGTGAGCTGGATAGTGCCTTACCAAATGGTAAGTCTGGCAAACTCCAATTTAAAATTGTATCACACATTAGACACATTATATTATTTGATACGGCAATTAATTTGTACAAAGAAATATTATGATAGTGATGAATAGCCAAGGCAAAATGAATGACTGTAACCTTGAAGCTCTCTCAACAACTATGAAGAGGTATGCTCTATCATTGGCACATAAAGTTCACTCTCATTGAAATGTGCTTGCTCTTAATCATTCAATTATCACTGCTTATTCATTGATGTTCGTTTCCTTTGTGTCAAGATTTCTACAGATATGGCCTTTCAGACCTGGCTTTCATTGGAAGACTGAAGTGTCCTTCGGTGTTAAGTTAGGATTCAAACTGCTTGTTATGGTGCTGACAACCCAGCCAAATACCTTTAATTGTATTGTTTAAATTTTAACATAATACTTTTAAATGTTTTATTATTAATCATGAATATCTTCTTTAACTATTTCCTAAGCCTACCCTAACCAGGGTGTATATCACAGCCACACCCTTTGCTCTTTACCTGAAACAGGGTCAGTATCCTTACCAGGGTTAACCCCACCCTTTACCCAAACCAAAGTTCATATCCCACCCTCATCATTTGCCCTCTTGCAACTCTCGCTCTCTCTTTTCTCTCTGGCTGATATAGTGATATTATAATTATTCATCAATTCTTCTCTTTTGAAATGACCACCATTGTTTTTATTGTTTCTGTTGATCATTCTTCTTAATATTGTTCCTCTGCTGTGTTCTCCCTTTGTCCTGTCTTTACATTTGTATCTGTCCTAGTGCTGCTTGTAAAACACTTTTAGTTGCATTCTATGTGATAGGTGCTATCTAAATAAAGTTTCTTTCTTTCTGCGTGGTCTCCCACTCCTAGGTTGACACTGACTGAGCTGCTGTTTGATGTGATGCCCCATATCAGATCTGGAAGTCCCACCCAATTAAACTATTATGTACTCTGTATATGCTGCTTGCCCAAACTCGGCATCTATTGCACGCCCAACTGTCCTGGTAGGGGGATTCTTCTCTGAGTAGCCCCTCACAAGGTTTCTTCCATTTTTTTCCTAAAAGGTTTTGTGGGAGTTTTTCCTTGTCCTCTGTGAGGGTCCAAGGCCGGGGGATGTCGTGTACTAACCATTTATTGTTTTCACCCTTTGGGCACTGTGAAGCCCTTTGAGAGTGTAACGGTGATTAAGGGCAAATAAAATGTGATTTGATTTGATTCCTAACACATAGTTATATAGCAAACATGCGAGGTATGTATTTGGTTGCACCCCACTTAATAGCATTTACAATGTTTTTTATATAACATTGCAGGTGAATTTCCATGATCAAAGATAAGGGCTTTTTACAAAGCACAATGCAATTTCTTCCAATCTGCCTGTGAGATTAAATGCAGACATCACAAAAGAGTCTCATTCATTTTGATGTCAAAAAATGTGTGCACTATTCAACAAGGCAATATTAAGGCAACAGAAATGCACAAGAAAACACATACTTATCATAGCTTGTAGTATGGGAGTGGTAAAGTTGAGGAGAATGGCATTTTTTCCTGTAGTGTAATATTTTAAAATTGTAACAGACAAAAATGCAGTCCCACTTGAGTTTGTTGTGTGGGTGGTTTTTCATATATAATGAGCGTGAGTGTCACTGGACATTTGTAGAAAAGATTAAAACCAATAAAACCAAAGAGCAAGCAAGAGAAAAGTTAAAAATAGCATAATGGTCAACGCCTCTTGACAAGTATTGATATTTAACTTCACAAACTTCAAAATGTTAAAATGGATGAAAAAAAAAGAGTTTTCCAGTACACTGTGCGATCTTACAGGAGGCGGCTACAACTATTAAAATGTTACATTACTTTCTGGAGAGGGAAACGGAGCACCACAATGATAGCCAAGGCACAGTCTTCCCCATCAGTCATTAAAACCTATTGATTCATAAGAGCCGTGTTTTCCTACCAGCTTCAAATGAGAATGCCACGTCAATTGATTCATCAATCTACTGTTTGTTGCATACTAAGCATCAGCACAATCGATTGAGAGATGCTTAAGGACATGGCTTTGTCCCACAGTGTCTGCCTTGGTATATCTATTATGATACTAACATCACACAGATTTTCACAATCCTGTATCCGTACCGGTAAACAAGATATCTAAATCCACAATACTCCATGTCTCAAAATGTGTAATAATCTGTCATATCATTATCACGCCCCTACCCCCTGTACCTCTGTAATATTCTTGTGATGTCTTATATATTGTTTTGTTAAGTTATTTATATTTTTTGTTATGTCTATGAGAAATAAAAATAAATAAATAAAAATTATGATACTAACAACTTCTTGTTTTTTAAATTACATCTACATCTTTTGGATTATGTCTTCTTGTGTATATACTGAATAAAGAATTACATCATTAAACAATGTTGGTAATTTTTTTAAAGGCTGTTAGATGAATTGTTAATTCTGCGGAGATGGAATATTTAGCCTGTATTAATAATACAGCAAACAAAAAAATAAATATTGCTAAAAAAGTCCAGGCCTAGATTATAGTCATGTTATGTCTGCCATATCAGCAATGCCATTAGAAACTACCTAATGCCATCAACCACGTGTCCACACTCATCATTTTAAATGTAGACGGACGTGGTAGGTGGCAGAAGGTGGTGTATTATGGGACTGTGGCACAAAAATGGCTCTTAGAGGAATCTGTTTGCGTTGAAAAAAAAAAAAAGTCACCTGAAGGCACACTGCTGCCAGCTTGGTCTGTGTAAGACAGAAAGAAAGACAGTGGATGTGCATTTACAACGGTGTATTTGTTAAGGGCATGTCAGTGCTTTTCTGAGTGCTCTACTTGTAAATTTGTGTGAACATTTGCATTAAATGAGTTATCAGAGTTATGTGAGACAGAGAGAGAGCAAGAGAGAGAGATTAGGGCAGCAAGTAGGGGTCCTAGGGAGAGAGTGTGATTAGTGTATAAAGCATGCATCAGAGCCCCTCCAAGCTGTCTCGGCAGTGTCGGGGCGTCTAGATAAATAAATTTAATATCCTTGTGTTCTGATAGCATAGCAACAGTTGTTTTTCACTGATAGCTTATGGGTGTGACAGACATAGATGTTGACCTTTGGAAAGCCATATGACAACCCCCATTCTAGTCTACCCTCCAAAGTCTGTGACCTGTTAGGACCCTGATTACAATGAAACAGGAGCCCCAGTGGGAAAAGACCATGTATGTTAGGGGAACAAACGTGGGCTAATGCACTGTTTTCTCTTTTCATATCTTGGTGGGGGTGATCTGACCTTCTGCCTCTTGTTTCAACATGGTGAAAGCAGCAGCAGCAAGACCACTGACCTCTTGAACCTCATTCTCAACTCCTTCCCCCATCATGGATACATGCGCTTTGAACGCACCCTCCCTTTGTGTCCTCCTTACTCCCCAAGGGAGAAGAAAGGAGAAATTGATGTTTGGGGACAGTGCAAAAAGATTGGCAATTTTAGATGGATTTGTGACAAATGTTAGTATGGCTTACCTTTTTTAAAAATGCGGTCTGTGCAATGCTTTAGTCTAGTTTGCTTTACTTTACTTCACTTTCAATCAGATGTTTCACATATTTCAAGTTCTTTGTTTTACACTTTGTTTGTTGTCAAACCTCAACATACCTAATCCAACTGAAAAAAATGTCAACACAACGTTATCAGTCAACTGAAATGGTTTCTGAGAACAGCCCATTACACTTCAAAGTGCACATCTTAATGTTTCTTTTGTGCACAAAGAAGCCAACATGTGACACTAGTGTAAAGGAAACAGAATGTGTGAATTCCACAAGCTGCTGTTTGGTCTTTCTTAATACATTTAGTAGAGCCTTTGTATGTAGGCATAATCAACCTGAATAGCAAATGCTAGCGCTCTGATTTTAAAAATAAACTTCCTCTTTGAAGCCCAATTTACATCACTGCTGGGTAACTGCCATTTTGCACACACCATCAAATGATTAACGGACAAACCAGCCAAGAAAGACCCAATCAATTAAAAATAGATGCAGAGGCAGACATTTGAAGCAAGCAAAAAATAAAATCGAACAGTCTTTGTGCTAGCTTGTCTAGAAATAGATCCTAATGATTATTATTTGTTGATTTGAATCCTTTGAAATTATGCATTGTTTGAAATTATTTATAATCATTTAGATTTTTAAGGATAAAACAATTAGGAACAACTGCAGCTTAATAAAATCCTGAATAATGTCATCAGAAATTCAATATATTAGAATAAATATATTATTTATTATATATTATTTGGCCTGCCGACTTACACGCATTATTTTCTTTATCTATAATGCATGGAAATATGTTTAGAAATTTTGGTGTCCTTCTGATGACAGAGAAACCTGAAGAGTTCTAATCTTCACTTTTTCAACTTCTCCCTCTAGATATTGACACTGAAAAAAGTAATCTCAGCCATCTTCCACTTTTTATATACCCTCTATCTTTTTCTTTTTTTTCCTTCACAGACAGTGTGAGTTGTTGTTCGAGTGATAGTTTGACTGATGGCCATCTTGGGGAATGAAATATTTGACGAAACTCTGCCCTTGAAAGTTAATTCACAAGAACACAGGAGGTATAGTGGAAACTGTGAGGGGAAACATAATGGGTTTTCTATCTGACTTTGCCGACCTCTCTCTTGTTTCTTTCACTTTGCAGTACAATTCATTTGATGCTCACATAAACACATAATCTGCTTTTCTTAGGCAATGACTAAGAGTGAACATGCTCAGAATGGTACCGATAATGATGAAAGGAGTCGTCATTAAACCATTAAAGATGCTTCGAGGATTTCAAATATGGTTCCAACTCAAAGTTAATTGTTAGAAATGACTGTGGATAATGCTTCTGTACTGTACTGGGCATGAAAACAGGATAAAGACAAGGGGAAATACCGTACACCAAGTACAGCAAACTAATACAGCATGCTTACCTAAGCCTTTACACCTGGCATTAATATGTGTCTCCAGTATAGAAATTGAAATCTGGTTTCTCTTTCCCCTTCATCCTGACAATCCATTTTTGACAACTATGTTACTATGGAAGCTGCCGGCCACCTGTTTGTTTTGCATGTGCTTCCTGGTTGGATACGTATGCGAAAATTAATTTCCATCTACATAGCTCCTATATGTGGATTGGAGACACATTACATTTACACTTTGTTGCTCATGTAACCAAATGTGTCTCTGACCATCTCTGACCAGAGGGTGAAGGGGTGCCCCAAGTGGTAATAGTAGAGTGGGACAAAATGGACCCCAGCCCTCGATGCATCAGTCTGGAGTCAAAAAAGGAGAGAAAAGTATACAGGAACAGCTTCCGACAGAGAATTTTTTTTACCCTCTCAAATGCCTGCTGGCACTCCTCTGTCCACTGGACCGAACCTGGGGCACACTTTAGAGTCAGGTCGGTCAAGGGACTGGTCAGGTCTGAGAAGGTAGGGACGAATCTTCAATAATCACCAGCCAGCCCCAAGATGGAGGAACCGCCTTGGGCCTTGGGCAGCCACTGCTGTCTTGTCTACCTGAGGACGCACCTGCCTGCCACTCAAGTGGTACCCCAGATACTATACCTCCCTCTGTTCTACCGCACACTTGGGTTGGCACCACCGCTGCACCTCTGCCTGAATGCCCGGCCAATAGAAGGGTAACTTCCTCTACTATCTGAGTGTCACGACTCACTCTATACAATCTGTCCCTAACAATTGTGAGGTGAGGATGTGTACCTGCTGAGTCAGGGTGCACCTGATGACCATCAATCCACATCACTTCATCAAAGGCTGAACATAGAGTATCATCACGACACTGCATCCCAACACATTCCCTAACCACAGTGATAAAGCCAGGCCCCTGCAGAACAGGGGATGGGTTGTAGCAACAGGTGATCCTCCGCTAAGGTGACCACAGCATCCAGGCCCTTGAGGCGGTGGAACTGGACCCAGTCGGCTGTAGGTGGTCGGATTCCACCGATGAACTGCTCTAGCACCACCTGCTCCATGATGTCAGCGCAGATCCTGGAGCCCGGTTGTAGCCACCACCCCACAGCATGGAGAAGCTGCTGTGCTGCGGTATCCCTCTGGCATGAGGCCAAGACGGTCCTGGATAGCCTGGACATGAGCTTAGTTCATCCATGGGGGTGGCCGAGTGCTGCAGCAGTGCCTGGATCTGTTGGTCTTGAGTGACTGCTGGGATCTCCTGCAGCAGGACAAGGTAATGCAATACATGCCCCAGTAGAGATTCAAGCTGTTGTTGTCTGTCCATCCTTCAACTCCCCGGTGCAAAGTGGAGATATACTGTCTCTGCTCTGTATGTGCCAATTGTCCCAGCCTCACTGCAAGTGCTGAGGCGGAAGTGCTCTTAGATTCCAGCAGACGTCCCAAATCCCGGCCCACTGCCACAATGTGCAAATAATGTTTATTACTTCACCCATTGGTAACATCTTATACAAGATGAAATAAAGTTGATGAAGGATTGTCAACATGCAGACATTATAAATCAATATCGTAGTCATGAATCACTCTGAGGTAAATGGGTATGAAGTAAAAAAAAAAATAAAAAAAATAAAAAGCAAATTTGTGTTTGCCTTGGGGGGAAAGATAATACAATAGAGAACTGGATTTGCTGTAGTTGGACTTCAATGATGTTTCACTTCAGACCCGTGTTGCCCTCTCCAGACAAGCAATTGCAGACCACAGACATGAGTAATTGGCCAAAAGTGTCAATATTATGTCTCAACCACCTTTGTTTACACTTCTCTCCTCTCTTTACAGGTCCTGCAGATGCAACAGCCGTATAGTCTTCTAGGCAGTAATTGCAAGAGGTTAGAGGGCCAAGGCTCTCTGAGAGGCACCTAGGTGGCTCAGAGGTGACCGCAGTCCCTGCAGTTTGATGTGCTCTCTGCTTGAAAGGGAAGTTGACCTAGACAAGACAGGAGGCTTCCTTTGCCTTGTGGGAAACAACGGGGAGGGCAAAGGGCAGCTCTATCTGACCACAGTGCAGTACTTAGACCTAATGGCAGATTGTCACAATGGAACACAACTCAGCCACAAGGAGATATTTGGGGGACAGTGACCTCTCCAAGATTGGACATTTAAGTCAATTCCACCATAGTTAATTCTCTCGAGGCAAAACAAATGTGGTCTGATATTTGTTTGCTAATTAACAGAGGAGTGGAAAATGCCTAAAGCAATGCCCTGTCTCTGAATATGTATCTTGCCCCCTTTAGGCAATGTCAGGGACTTTATCTTGAGAACATATCTTTAGTTAATATGTACATTTATTGAGAATCTTAGAATAGACTAAGAAAATGGTCAATCATTTTGCCATATGCTGAAAAAAAATATAATAATAATTAGTAATAATAATAATAATAATAATAATAATAGGGAAAAGGTCAGCATAATTACCATTCTGGGATTTTGTAGTTATGATACATCACCCTGCTGCCAGAACAGCCCTCATTTTGGTTTAAATGTAATGCTTCTAAGGCTTGGAAAAAAAACTTTATTCGAATTCTTAGTGTTTTGGACAAAATTTGGGCTTTACAAGTGGTCTAAATTGCAGGGCAGCTGGGTATTCATACAGGTAGCCCTGTGGAGTCATTTTGTATTTTCTCATGTTAGATTTCAAAGTATTTTCTCTCTTTTTCCAGTCTTTCAGTTTTCAAACTGCTTGTTAGTGACTTCGATCAGTCATCTTTCAAATGATGTTATGTATGCATTGTCATACTGCCAACATCACAATTTGCTTTTGGTCACTAAGTGGATGTTAAGTTGTAATTCAATTGAAATGCACTAGTGTGTGTTCCAAGTTGAAAGGAAGAAAAGCTTAGTTGATCTCAGATATGAATGACAGAGTTCTACAGAGGGTATTTGTGTACAGATGATTAATTTTACACTTCGGAGA
>CABFOQ010054832.1:21070-42224 GCA_900660455.1 Gephyroberyx darwinii | reverse complement strand
AGCAGGATAATGCGCCCTGCCACACTGCAAATTGTTCAGGAATGGTTTGAGGAACATGACAAAGATCAAGGTGTTGACTTGGCCTCCAAAGTCCCCAGATCTAAATCCGATTGAGCATCTGTGGGATGTGCTGGAAAAACAAGTCCAATCCATGGAGGCCCCACCTCGAAACTTAGAGGACTTAAAGGATCTGCTGCTAACGTCTTGGTGCCAGATACCACAGGACACCTTCAGAGGTCTTGTGGAGTCCATGCCTTGATGGGTCAGAGCTGTTTTGGCAACACAAGGGGGACCTACACAATATTAGGCAGGTGGTTTTAATGTTATGGCTGATCGGTGTATGTGTATGTGATTCAGTAGCCTGAAAAGGCCATTCATTTATCTAGGCTATTGGACTTTTATTCAAAAGGGGGAAAAAGTAATTTTAGCACCAGTGGCACACACTTTGAGCTGTACAGTTTGCTGCCAAAGTAAAATATGAACTCCATCCCCAATTTCCTTCCTGCTCAGATAATTCTTCAATTGATTTGCAAAATATAAAACGAAAGCTCTATTCAATAAACTGAGCCCTATGTCAGAAGTCAGCATTGTCATATAGAACAGTTCATTTACAGGGAGAAAGGTTATTCGGACAACAGAGCAGAGCACAGCTGATGAAGTTGATCACTAATGTAAAACTGTGGAAATAGTTAGTCTAGAGTCATACAATACAAGCAAGAGACAGAACAACAGTAACACTACATGAGCCATGTTGAATTCCATAGTCTGGTTGTTGTGTGCAGCAGCAAGTCAGTGTGTGTGTGTGTGTGTGTGTGTGTGTGTGTGTGTGTGTGTGTGTGGGTACATGTGGTGGTCACCTCACCTCTGCCTCTATCTCAGCCTGTCTCTTCTCCAATAGCTTGGCCACCACCATGGCCCTGTGTCTGCCAGATCGTTTACAGCACACTGCCCATTCACAAAGCAGGGTCACCACTGCATCATCATCTGGTGACATCTGGAAACAAGCAAGTGTTGTGAGAGAATATGGCTAAGAAATCTGAGCATTATAATTTGATAACTGGAAATTGCGTGGCATCAGCAAAGGTGTCAGTGTCTGAATTCCTACACATAACAGTAAGGAATGTTTACTCTTAGTCAGCTTTCAGCCACATTTCAGTCATTAAAATTGGTCATTTTCAGCACTGACGGTATGTTTTTGACCTTTTTTTTAGCCTCTTGCTCACATTTAAGATTTAGCCTTGTCATATCTCATCTAAGCATTAAAGTCTGTGATTTCAGGCATGCTCAAATCAGAGACACCACAGGAAGAGGGCGAGAACCCATTTTATCCACCCTTACCTCATGGCCATCTTTACTCTGGCCTGAACCAAATATTCGGTTGTAGAGAGAATCCAGTGAGTTGCTAAAGTCAGACTTCTCAAAGCTGTGGTTGTCTAAAACCTCCAGGGTGTGGAGAACCCTCCCAATAGTGAATCCTGGGGACAGATCACGGAAAACAATAGTCTCAAAGAAACAAACATTGATGAATTTATCCACACAAAAAAGAGCTGAGAATGCTACTCGATAATTTGTGACGGTGTCTGCCACTGATGACGGATTGGCTTTCTTACCAGCGGTGGTCTCCTGGCACTTATCAAATGACCACCTAAACTCCACTGCCTGCCCTCTCTCCTTGATTTGCTCCTCAATTTCTCGCACCTTTGCACGGACCTGAGGGGGAGGAACAGGTGAAAAGGTAATCTTCTCATCCAGCAAGACAAAAACATCCAACAATGAATGAGAAAACATGCACACACATTTACAGTAACTCTTGAAATAATTTAACACAAGTGTTGGGAATACAAAAAGAAAAAAAGCTATATTACCACCAGTACCTGCTGTGTAAAGGCAGTGTTGCCACCTGGCATTGGTAAGTTAGAAGGGGCAATGGGCAGGAGGTCCAGAGGGGAGCCAGTCTTGTTCCTGCTGTCTGTTAGAGAGTAGTGCCACACCAGAGCACTGGGACAGCATAACACTATGCTCTGAAGTAGCAGTAACAATGACAAAAATAACAGGGAAAGAAATGAGTGAATTGTATCTTGACATTTTCAACTACAAATTTAAAATTGAACAAAGCATGGCATAATATTTTTATTTTTAATTTTTATTATCATTTGTCAGTTAGTCGGTGAATCTCAAGAACATCTAAAAAAACAAGGACTTCTAGAGCATGTGCAATACCTGTAACATGCAGCTGAGCCCAAACACTAGAGGCCTGTGCTGGGGGCAGATGTAGAAGTCTGTGAATGGCGTCTGGGGCTGGTTTCCTCCTGCCGGTTGGGAGGTTGGTGTGGGGGGTAGGGCGTTCCCTGGCTGTGCCAAGATGCCATGGGCTGGGTGCCCTCCTGTGCCAGGCCCGAGACTCCCGTCGCTTAGCAGCAGGTTGAGGCGGCGTGTGCAGAAGTAAGCCAGTCTCCGAGACAAGTAAGCAGACTGCACAAATTCCCCTGAGTACTGTGGGACGGGCAAGATTCACAAGATTATCCTTTTCAATGATTAACATCAGGCGAGTTTCACAAATGGGAACAAAATGATGGACTATGGGCTGCAGCAGTAAATATAAGAAAAGGCCAACGTGGCCATGGTGCCCTTGATGAAGGCATATAACCCCCAACTGCTCTATTTGAGCTGCTCAACTGTTGTCAACAGTAGAGGACTGTGAGAGTACTGGGCCGCTCCTTGATATGAATGTGTGTTACACACACGACATTGCTGAAAAACAGTATGCACATTCACCAAACCTAATCCATCAGTGTGTGAGCATTGATGTGAGACAGAGATGCAGAAACGAGAGTGGATGGATAGATGAATGTACCTGCAGTAAAAGGGGTAGCAGCAGTCTGAGAAGTTCATCTTCACCAGGTCGGACCTTCTCAAAGCACTCCAGCACCCATGTCAGGAACTCATGTCTGTCTAGCATGCCATCCTGAACACAAACAAAACGCAATCAATGTGACCACAAATTACAGCGTTTAGAACCTGTGTGTTTAGAATTGGCTGGATTCACTGATTTTAATGTGGTGATTTCCATTTGGAAAACGTATTTCCCATCAAACATGCAAAAATGACTTTGCTTCCTCTAGCAAGAACAGCACAGCAGCACTTGGATTAAAACCAAACCTGAAGACCAGCAATCAAGCAAGTCAAGTCACCACCAGTCTACTTTAGAGACTGAACTGACCTGAAACATGAACATAGCTAGCTTCTCGTTGTATTCCCACTGCTTCATGGCTGTCTCCACCTCAGCAGGGGTGGCTGGTAAGGGCGAGCCACAGCCTTGACTAGGAGCCTGCCTGTAAAAATCAGCCACCTTCTGGAGCTGCTCCCACAGGTACTTGGTGATGATCTGGGTCCATTCTACATACAGACACACACACACAAATGCATTTCCAGGGCACAAAGCACTAATGTATGGCAGCACACATTCTAGTGAACGCAATCTTGTTTTACAATGGTACATTATTAACCAAAACAGCAGAAGCATATCAAACAGGCTACACAACAAACCAATCAAGGTTTCCTAAAAGTGGCTGTTGATAATTATGCTGTTTGCTTACCTATACAAGGATCAATCACATGCCTTTTCTTGACTTTAGTTTCTGTAATGGCAGCATGATATGCACAGGTCATCTTGATCATCCATGCTGAACGCATGACAGGAACTGAGTACTTGGCCAAGTATCCAAAAACCTCTTCCTTTTTGCTAAAGATTGGAACCTGTGAAAATAAATGTCAATAGGCTCAGTGATGCTGATGAGTGAAACAATACATACATTATGTGAATGTAGAACATTTAAGAAGAGCACAAAAGAAGTAAAAGAAAGAAATAACAGATTTTTTTTTTTAAATAAATGGGAGTCGTATGTCAACAAAGATTGTAATCTTCAAAAAACAGGAAAATGACACCCTTGTTTCTACACATTACACTGAGAAATGTATAAAGAGGTTTCAGACTGAAGGCTGCAGCATATTGAAAAGCAGGGAAATTTGTACACAAGAGGACATAATACATCTAAATGTTCAATGTGATGAAATGGCACACACAAAATGGTGTCACAGGTTTAAAATATAACTCTCAATGTATGAATGGTATAACTTAAATGAAGCACTGGAAGCAGCAGATAGAATATGAGCATGAAACTGACTTACAATGCCCACTCAAAAAGTTTGAAGCTACTGAAATGGAAAGTTACGGTAAACCGGTCAAAAACACAGAAACAATACATTTACTCAATGTACTTTATTCAGAATTCATTATGCTGAAACAGTATGACTGGGCATTCCTAAACAATTAAATGTACAAATAATAAGATAGGAGTTATTCTGATATGTGCAAAATAACAAATAGCAAATAAGACCTCAGGTGAACTTTATACATAGGGTGTACATATACCTCCCAAAAATAACAGAAACACCCACTCCTGGAATACCTGTCTCACAAAACAGGTTGCAAGTCAACACACTTCAGCTTGAGGTGGATTTGCTTGCCAACACTGCCTGCTCTGTTTCAAACATTAATTTTTGGATGTTAAACTTGAAGGTGCAGCAATACTGTGGAGGCAGTGTGCACATTAAGTCTACTATATGTGTTGTTTTTCTCTGGTCGATAGGCAGAAAGAGATGGAGAAGGAGCTGGGGTTGGTGTGCTGGACCTTTGCAAAACTGAGACACTTAACACAGATAGTTGGAAACTTGATGTGGTAGATGCAGATAAAGAAATAGGATTTGGCTAGGGAATGCTCAGCGGTGTCATCACTCTGCATAGTGAGGAGAGACTGGTAGTCAGAATGATGATATCAGTCAGTATCAAAAATACTAAACACACACTATAATGCAATAGTAATTGGTACGAGATTAACCTAGTTATGTACAGAAAGCTAGCCTATAAGTATATAGCCTAGGCTAATTTATTTAACAGTCATGTACTGCCATTTGTAAGTATACACCACATACATAGAAATTTGCTGTGAGAGAGCATAACAAATACATCTTACCAAACAAACCACCTACAAAGTAGATTTTAAGTAAAATAATTAATTAATTAATTAATTAATTAATTAATTAATTAATTAATTAAGCTGTTGCCATTCATAAACAATGACAGCTGGTGTACTTTGAGCCAATATTACATAGGCCTAAACAAACAAGACAAAATATAAAGCTGATCTATGTATAGGTGACATCTTTGTTGTAGCACTGGGGAAATAAAAGACATTTCTTAACTTACCTCTCCTGAATTGTCTCCATTTTGCAATGTTGAACAAAGGGGCATCCCGGGGAGTTCTATTTACAATTAGGGAGTGGTTTATCGCCACCTCCATCTCTTGCCTTTCATTCTCTTCCTGGCTTTCACAATTAATTGATCATTTTTAATTGATCATTAGAAAACTGTTGTGCAATTATGTTAGCACAGCTGAAAACTGTTGTGCTGTTTAAAGAAGCAATAAAATTGGCCTTCCTTAGGCTAGTTGTGTATCTGGAGCATCAGCATTTGTGGGTTCGATTATAGTCTCAAAATGGCCAGAAAAAAGACGTTTTTTCTGAAACTCATCAGACTATTCTTGTTCTGAGAAATTAAGGCTATTCCATGCGAGAAATTGCCAAGAAATGGGAGATCTCATACAACGGTGTGTACTACTCTCTTAACAGAACAGCGCAAACTGGCTCTAACCAGAATAGAAAGAGAAGTGGGAGGCCCCGGTGCACAACTGAGCAAGAGGACAAGTACATCAGAGTCTCTAGTTTGAGAAACAGACGCCTCACAGGTCCTCAACTGGCAGCTTCATTAAATGGTACCCGCAAAACACCAGTCCCAACGTCAACAGTGAAGAGGCGACTCCAGGATGCTTGCCTTCTAGGCAGAGTAACAAAGAAAAATCCATATCTGAGACTGGCCAACAAAAGGAAAAGAATAAGATGGGCAAGAACTATTTAGGGAAGAAGCAGTCAGCTGGTATTCTGTCTATAATGGAGTAGCCAGCGCAGTCACCAGATCTCAACCCTACTGAGCTGTATGGGAGCAGCTTGACCGTGTGGTACGTAAGAAGTGCCCATCAAGCCAGTCCAACTTGTGGGAGGTGCTTCAGGAAGCATGGGGTGAAATTTCTTCAGATTACCTCAACAAATTGACAGCTAGAATACCAAGGGTCTGCAAGGCTGTAATTGCTGCAAATGGAGGATTCTTTGACGAGAGCAAAGTTTGAAGGACAAAATTATTATTTCAAGTAAAAAGGATTATTGTCAATGTCTTGACTATATTTTCTATTCATTTTGCAACTCATTTGATGATTAAAAGTGTGAGTTTTCATGGAAAACATGAAATTTTCTGGGTGACCCCAAACTTTTGAGCGGTAGTGTATCTCCATGTGGTCTTGCACAAAATGGGGTCATCTGCGCCTAACTTGATGAAGATTTCTCTACAGGAATTTGATAGCATCTCGCTGCCTTTAAAATCCCTGCTTGATCCGCCATAAAGGAACAGATATCGTTGAACGACCTCGGCAAGCCTAGCTGATGATTTGTTTTGAAGAGCTGATTACAAGATGTTAGAATGGAGCGTAAACAGCGGCAATCAACCGGAAAAATAGATATGGAAACACCTTCCCATAAGGCAAAACAACCGATCATGTGATATTTTACACCAATTGCAGACGATCACGCAGGGCTTGTGTGCAAAGAATTCCAGTAGTTCAGCCAGCAAGCTGGCGCACAATGTGGACGCCAAAGCCCATGCACAGCTTCGTTTTCTCTGC
Source organism: Gephyroberyx darwinii (assembly GCA_900660455.1). Taxonomy (NCBI): domain Eukaryota; kingdom Metazoa; phylum Chordata; class Actinopteri; order Trachichthyiformes; family Trachichthyidae; genus Gephyroberyx; species Gephyroberyx darwinii. The sequence continues at coordinate 35,433 of CABFOQ010054832.1, read as the reverse complement.
AAACGTGTCCTTTTGTTCGTACAAACCAGATGAGTTTTGTTTCCACAGCAAGTACACTGTCAGCTTGACCAATATGATAAGAAGTGGCATTAGTAAACAAGGAGCTTAGCAACCTATACCGCAGTCTTACCTTTTTTGCCAACTGCGTTAGGGGTTTAGTCCCAGCCAAATCTGTGAACCAGTTGTTGATGGAGCTCTGTGACCTTGCTGTGACGAGCCAGAAGTTATCCTTCTGGTTGACCTGTGGCTTACGCTTCCCTGTGTCTGGCATTGTGTTGAAACGCAGCTTCTCAGCAATGATACTGCTGAAATTTGAACTGATCTGTGAAGCATTGAGGGGAACATTGCAGTGAAACGATGACAGCCAAATCAAACAAAACTATTCACAAAAAATGCAAGACATATGGCTATTGAGTAGAAACGGATTAAGATTGATTACCTTTGATGGGTTAAAGTTGACATTTTTTGCACTGCCATGTTCATCACCAGACACAGCTGGTTGATTGTTGAATCCTTGCTTCACGTTTAATGCAGTCAATTCATCCTGAAATGAAAATGATTTTCATTATATAGCGATAGGAAGAATTTATTTCGTGCTGAACTACAATAACCTAGAAAATCTGTTTTCTAAACAAATTTATTAATAATAAAAGAGCGAAACATAAGTGGTTTGACAAAGGTAAGTGATGTGTTATCCCACTGTATTGCATTGTGACAGTGGCAGATGACTAACGTTATAACTATAATGAAATGTTATGAAGTGGCAATCAATATTTATATATATTTCCAGCAACTGACAGAATAGCCCTTCAAACAGTTATGCAGTTGCAATTACTTTTCCATTTACGCTAGGTAACACCGCATGAACTCAGTAACAGATTATTAAGTAAATAACAGATCAGAGGCCATCAGTCATGTTCAACTGAGTCAAGCTACAATTAACTAACATTATAATGTGAGAAACGAGGTCAATTGAAAATTGCGGGACAGGTAGTTTAGCTTAAACTGCAGTCTGCAAACCAAGTAGGTTCGCAGTGCTAATTTAGCCATGTAGGTAACGTTACGGCACATCAAACCATCAGGCTAACAACGTTAACTAGTCACGCATCACCAGGCAGGACAGAGCAAACCAAAAACAGCGCATATTGTTTTCCATCACTAACGTTACCACAAAACGACAGCTACATCTTACACCCAACTAACATTCGGCAGCCAAGGAGCTAGCTAACTTCGATAGCTAGCTAACTGGTTGTTTTCGAAGTGAGCTGGAGAGCTAGCTAACAAACTGACAACTAGGTGCAGTTCATTGTTATTGCTAGGCCCGAATCGTCTGGAGGGCTTGCTAAACGGGCTAGCTAGCTGGCATAGCTTCTTGGCTTGGAGATTTCTTCGCAAATAAAATAATTCTTGTACTTTTAGTTTGTATATAGCAAAACCTGACCTCTTTTTGCTTTGGATCTTGAGGATAAACGTCCGGAGGTCCAAGTCTGGGCCGCTTTAGGGGCCGGTATTCGTAACTTAGGATCCCGAAAGCAGCCATCATCCAGCGGCATCACAGCCAAGGCTTTCCTCTCCAGCAGCTTCAACCTAGCTACAACAACGAAACATACTTCCGGTTAATTTTTGCTCTCAAACTTCAAAATAAAAGTCCTAAGGGAATACTCAAATCTGCGTTTCAACAAATGGAAAAGAAAAAGCATTAACTTAATATTAATAAATAACATTTGAATAATACTTTATTAGTCTATGTCAGAAAATAAATTGTAGCACTCATTTTACAATTTGTGTGTTGTATAAATTGTGCTAATTTGAAATCGAGATTATGTTGTATTAATGTTAAATATACAGCTTTTGACAGATATACAGTAGCTGTCCATGTCTAGATGCTATTATTTTGTCATGTGTTAATAGGTTGGTTCAGAAAATACTGTTATTTTAGATATTTTAGCATTGTGTGCATAATAGCCAAACATCTACAGAATTCATTCACACAAACAGAGCTCAATGGAACAATATTGACAATCTTATTTAGTGTGGCCAAGAAACCATTAACTCATACTCCCTTTATAGGTGGCAGAAACTGAACGAAGGAAGGAATGAATGAATGAATGAATGAATGAAGCCCAGGATATTTGTAAATGTTTGAAGATTTGTCAACTATTCCTTGCCTAAACACAGTCAGGAGTCATTTCAATGGTATGTTAATACTACTCCTTCCAATTCAGACACTCATCTAGTAGAAAGACAGGTAGAAATGCAGGTCAATATGTGTTAAATGACAGACAAATGTGCAAACTAATTAAAACAGTCAAACAGAAAACAACACACACACACACACACACACACACACATACCTAACCACATATAAGGCCTGTGACGAAGAGTGAAAAAACCTGCAGTATAGCACAGGCGGTATCAGCTAAGAAGATAACCAACAGTCAGAACCCTACGTGAGGTGCTCAGAGGAATAACCTTGCAAAATCCTTACCTAAACCTCAAATCTTAATGAAGACATCCCAAATACAGAACATGCACAAATACATATATCACTTTATTTTTTTATTTAATTAAATCATCTTATTTAACAATAACTCTTTTAGAACCTTTTTAGATAGTAGAGGCTTCTTCCTGGCTACTCATGAATGAATGCCATTCCTATTCAGTATTCTTCTTATTGTTGATGGATGTAGATGCAGCAATGGGGCTTGTAGATCTCTGGATGATATTCTTGGATTGTTGTGTTTTTACTAGATTTAACATTTTCTTGTGGCTCTTGGTGATATTTTAGAAAGGTGTCCACTTCTAGGCAGAGTTGCTGTCATGTTAAATGCTCTCCATTTGTATATTATTTGTCACACAGTGGACTGATGGAGCCCAAATCTTTTTGCATACTCACTACTCACTTCCTGAGGTCCTCTGAGGTCTCCTTAGATTGCAGCATAGTGTTTTAATTTCACCTGCATGGGTAACATCAAACTGACCAGGTTTCTCACCTGTATTTATGGGAGCGCCGCACAAACTCCTACCCAAAGATCTGACCTTTGATTGGTTAACTTCATACCCAATTATTTGTTTTTATTATTTTGTTACACACCAAAATCAAATCAAATCACATTTTATTTGTATAGCCCTTAATCAACGTTATAGTCTCAAAGGGCTTCACAGTGCCCAAAGGGTGAAAACAATAATTGGTTAGTACACGACATCACCCAGCCTTGGACCCTCACAGAGGACAAGGAAAAACTCCCAAAAAACCTTTTAGGAATAAATGGAAGAAACCTTGGGAGGGGCTACTCAGAGAGGGATCCCCTACCAGGACGGTTGGGCGTGCAATGGATGCCGAGTTTGGGCAAGCAGCATATACAAATTAAAATTATGGGTTCACAAACATTAGGTCACGACTAATTCATACTGTTTCAGCATGCAAGGTCAGGGAACTGAACCCTATCCTGGAAAGCAAGAAACACAATAGGTTATGTTCCACTATCCGTGCTTGCAATTACTAATCAATAGTATTGATTTCTAAGTGCAAAGGTTCTTGTGTTTTTCCAGTTTTTTTTTTTTTTTTATATAAACAATGATTTTGCATTCACTCCCTCCCTCACACACAAGATCCACACAGAGGACTGGAAACACATAAATCCATACAGATAGAAAAATGGACATATACTGTAATTTTTGCTATTATTAACAACTTACTCCTCTTTATTTATGTTTGGCTTCCACAGTAGAGTATTGTTGCTGTCAGTCTAAAATACATGATTTTTAGTTATAGGGACTTTATATATTTTGCTGACAGCCAAAGGCTGGCCAGTTTCCACACAGTACATATAATGACCTGGTAGCAGTACAGTGTCAACTGTAGAACAAGTGTCACTGGAGTTGAGTGCCTTGCTGAAGGGTCCCTGGTATTAGTCCAGTATATCCACAAATGTTCAGTCCATGGTCTGGCACTTCCTGATCAGTTGGTCTCTCCAGGAACCAGGCCAAGTGTTTGGTCACATCATGGACGTTATGATGTTTCTCCTGTGCATTGCTCCACTATCTAGGCTGTTGGTATCAGGGATGAAATCAGCAAACTTCTTGGTCTGCTGCTTCAACTACGAGGCTACCCACATATTACAGTGCAGGAGGATGTATTGTCTGCATGGCATTGCTGGCCTATTTTACCTACTTTGATGAGACCATGATGACAAATCTGTTAGACAGGGTGTGTGAGTGTACTGGAAGGGCTAGCCCTCTTATGAATTATTCCAAATTATTATCAATAAGACTTCTCATGCACAATCTCAGACAACTGAGCATCAGCTTGTATGAAAATATCTTTATTTGAAAAAGAATTTTTATAACAAAATTCAAACATTTACAAATCAAAAGATATTGCAAAATTACAATCTCAAGTGTTGTACAAAGGCAAGCTTAATTTATCAATGCAATAGAAACACATTGCACTCCTCATCATTGATCAGCACATGCTTCATTATAAGGCAGACGTTCACAATCACAAACCTTGTAAAAACACTTAAGACCACTCATGTTTAGCTTTTGTTGAAGTAATCTAATGCGCCATTTGTTTCACAGCCTCCATATACCTGATTTTCCATTTCACCTATATTACCTACAACAAGATATATTTTTTTACGCACAAAATGACATTGATTCCACAAACATTGCAATAATATATAATGTGGAGATTTCAAACTTCAGCAATTGGATTTAGAGGGAACATTCATCCATTTTAAAATACCATACTTGCATGCCATCTAAAAAACATGCAAACGCCATTATACAATCTGTAAATGTTGAGGGATGGAGGCACATACTGCATCTGCAATAATTCACTAAAATTATTACACCATAAAACTGAATGAATAACTAGGTGTATCAAACAGGATATGTACTGAGAAAACTGAAAAACTCAGCATTTCCAGACAGTGCCTCAGTGGAATGGTTATGAAGTGATTTTTTTGGAGCTGCAGTATTTTGACTGATTGATACTGAAGTATTCATATCAATAATGTTATTCTGTATAAACATCAGTCTTTTATCCATCCGCATCGTTGTAGGGGCAAGTTAAGTGACCATTCTCTACTTGCCTGTACATTTATACACTGTGAAGGCTTGGTTACAGAAATAAGATGTCTATAAAACTAATTCCAAATGCTCATCGATTAGCCCACCTACTTGAGATAGGGGAAAAAGAAGCACCACATACACTTCCATGTATCTACATGAAACATAAAGTGCCATTGTCAGAATAATTGCTCTGTTTTGCTTGCAGTTAATTCTTTGGCCTCAGAGAAATGAACTCTTGTGACAAAGCAGCCGAGAACCGGAGGCTATTATGTCTTTCTTTGCATAGTTAGATTCTGTTGTTCTGAGATGGGTCCCTTGAATGCGTGGTCACCAAAATTTTGGTTTTGACATGAACACTGTTACACATAGCAGCCTCTGCATGAGCTTCTATATTTTTAAGAGAACACTTCCATTCTGTGAGAGGATTGGGTTGATTGTTTTTTTTGTGCATTTATTGTGGCGTCACAATACACATCGTGAGTTCAGCTCTGGTGTGTATCATCCAGTTTGGAGTCTGATGCTTCTATCATGGCTCTGAATCTGGAGTTTTCATCTGCCAGCAAGGCAGCGGGACTGTCAAACTCTAAAATCTATGAAGATGAAAAGGATGAAACAAATGATCAGTGCGTGAACATGCTCAATACAACATGCTCAGTCAATGCATATATGTAAGAAAAACATGAGCGTACGGGTATTATTGTATTATGTGCCCGATGAATATTGCAACACAAGTTTATCCCCTTAGGTTGCAATGATGCATGTCTAGAAACCAAGTTTAAGTAACTGAGCAGTGGTCACTTTTTTGGTATTTCTGCTTTGTTGGATGGTTTACATTGGAGAGACAGGCAAGATGGTGGAGAGAAAGGGGGATGACATGTGACAAAGGACCTGGGCCTGATTCGATCCCAGGACGTTGTAGATACACAGTATGCACCCTAGCCAACTGAGTCACCAAGATGCCCTTGACCATGAAAGTTGAATATGTGCTGTCTTATGCTATCTGTCACTAGGACAGGATCAAATTAGCAGCATTATATTATTATTTGATAATAATATAATGTAACACTTTATTGATCTCAGTTTGGGAATTCTCTTTTCACTTGCCGCCCCTCCACAGGCAGGTCAGAGTGCAGGCTCAACTACAGAACCGCGCCCCTGGAATTGGTGGTGATTCTGTGTCTTGCTCAAGGACACTTCAGCAAGGAGGATGCTTGCTGACACTGTGGCTCGAACCCTGGTCCTCCAGTTGAAGGGCAGTCACCCTACACACTACGTCACCCTGCTGCAACTTAGGGGTGAGTTCACATCATGGAGCTATATCTTACCAACCATGTTACATTCACCCCTCTAAACTCACTCTGTCCACCACTGCGTTCCCAGCTCTAGAACTGGACTCAACCATATTATTAGGGTTAAGAGGCACCATTATAACTCAGCGGTTGGCCTGACAACATGACCACCATGCACTGTCTTATTGTCACTTGAAAAGGACCAAACTCTAATGGTTTGCCACATGTAAAGAAAGTGGTCCAACTCTGTTTCTTTCAACTTAGACACATTGCAAAAATCAAATCTGTTTTATCCTTTCAAGATTTGGAAAAAATCATTAATGTTTTTGTTTCTTCCAGTTTGGACTACTGTAATGCTTTGTTCACCACCCTGAGTCGCTCTGCTGTCTCTCGGCTCCAGTTGGTCCAAAATGCTGCTGCCAGACTTTTAACCAACACACGTCATAGGTCACACATTACACCAGTGCTGGCTTTAATCACTTGTAAAGGCACTACACAGGCTGGCCCCACTTTATATCCCAGAACTACTGTGTCCCCTTTCATCAGAGATCTCTCAGGTCTTCTGACCAAGGCCTCCTGGCCGTACCTAAGACCAGACTGAAAACAGAGGGAGACCAAGGTTTTGCAGTCATTTCCCCCACTCTTTGGAACCATCCCCACATAGTTATTAAAAACTCACTTGTATTTTATTTTGTAACATGTCTTTGTCTCTGTGCTGTTTTTAATGTTTCATATTTTTATCTTTTTACTTATTTATATTTCTGTTTTATTGTTGTGCAGCGTCTTGTAATATTTGTTTTGAAAGGCACTCTATAAATAAAGTTTACTTACCTACTACTTATAAAGTGAGGGTATTTCAAATCTTGCAGTGTTAACCATGTTAGATTTGCACCCACCTGGCCGTTGTCCAGGACCATGACCCTGTTGCAGCTCATCACTGTGTTGAGACGGTGGGCAATGATGAGTGTGGTACAGCCACTAAATGCATTGCGAATGGTCCCCTGGATCAGACGGTCTGTCTCAGTGTCAATGGCAGCTGTTGCCTCGTCCAATAGAAGGATCTAGAAAACAGCAGATATTACATTACATATTATACCGAATATCAAAACGAGCATATTACATAAGACAAGAAAGGACAAGATGAGATATAAGTTTAAAGTGCCTGGGCCTGCTGTATAAAACATTATAAAACACTGTAAATAAAGAACAATATTATATGTCCTATGTGCTGTTGACACATTTGACACATTTTCCAACTGTTCATGAGATGAAGTTACAATGTAAGCCACTGGGTGGCAATGTTATGCCATACAGGCATACAGGGAGCACAGATTCTACCAGTAATGATAAGTGAATGCTATGGAAAAGCCTTTCTAAAATGTCCCTTTCTAAAATTAAATTGAAAGAGCATTATTATAGTCAGTACCGTGCTATGCCTTAGCAGGGCTCTGGCCACACAGAGTAGCTGTCTCTCTCCCACTGAGAAGTTCTCCCCATTCTCCGTTACCTCTGAGTGGAGGGAGTGAGGCAGTTGGCTGACCTGAGGAAAGTCAATGAGGTGTATTGAGTTATGAGAAACAGTTGTAATGGGCTTATTTTATTCAAGTAATAAATGATGTATCAGAACTGAGTAGTGCTGACACTGTTTAACCAATTGTCCACCTACCATCTCTTTTATATGAGTCTTCTCAAGTGCTTCCCATATCTGGGAATCAGAGTATTGATCCCAGGGGTCTAAATTGGTCCTGTTGGTAGAGAAATTACAATCATGATCTTTTTTTATATGCATTTAAAGCCACAATATCTAACTTTTTGCTTTGAGGCAGGAACTGTATTGTTAACTACCCCTCCTCCTCCTCAGTTGGTCAAGTTCACAGGTCACTCGTCTTGATGAGCTGTCTACTATCAAACAGCTAGCCTGAGGCTGAGGTAACCGGCATCCGTAAAGCCACCACAGGTGTTGAAGAAGCACATGATGGACACAGGCAATCTACAGTTTAATGAAAGCAGTGTTGCATACTGCTGCATGTTTAGCTTATTTGTTTCTTTTGTTTCTTACTACTTTCCACCACTGTTGTTGTTGCTATAACTTCCCTGTGCTGTGGCTGCTGGCCTCAAGTTGCCACAACCCATGCTCACCACTGGCCACGCCCATCCAACACACCCGCAGCAAATTATGCCCCAAGACATCCCAAACAGCATTGAAAGGCCAATTTCAAGCAGACGGGGGCATCTACGTACAGATAATGTATAATATATCCTACTTATTTATTGTCATTTCAATATCAAAAATGTTACAGCAATGACCTGGGGTTACACAGATGCAAATGTTTCTACACCTTCTTGTACAACTGAACCCTGAGCACCTCCACTGGAGCAGTTGCTTAAGGGCATTTTAACAGTCATTGCTGAGGGCGGGGTGTTTCTCATTCACTTCCTCTGCCCCAATAGCCTCAACTGGTCCAGTGATTCTAACTGCCTTCCCAGTCACAAGCTCTAATTTTCTGAAGTGACTGCAGTAAACATTACAGTTCTGGACTGCTTGTTAATACAACTTAATCCACCCATTAGTGGATTACCTGACAGTGCCAATGAAGAGGACAGGTTCTTGAGGAATGATGGCCAGTTGGCCCCTCAGGTCATCCAGACCAATCTGGGCAATGTTGATTCCGTCAATGATAATGGAGCCTCCTGACAGCTCCACAAGTCTGAATAGAGCTACACCGAGAGAGGACTTTCCTGTAAACATGTGGAAAAAAGACGCTGTGTGAATAAGAAAAATAGAGCCTATTCTTGCAATCTGTGTTACATTTCTGGTATTGATGTAAAACTGTAACTTGATGTGATGAACTTACAATAACTTGACAGAATGAACTGTTGAGGTATCCATTTTAGTACATAGCAGATGCACACAACTTGAAAAAGAGATGCAAAGGCAGACTGAAAATACTACAAGCTGGGGGGGAAATGTTCATACCTGACCCTGTACGGCCCACAATGCCGATGGTCTCTTCAGGCAGGATGTTGAAGGATAGTTTCTTGAGCACCAGTGGCAGATCATCACGGTAACGCATCTCCACATCCTGGAAGATGATCCTTCCCTGCTGAGGCCAGGAGGGAGCAGGAGCAGATGCCCCAGGACTTTGTCTGGGCGCCTCACTCTCTAGACACTGAGATAAGGAGTGGTGATGGTATCTGGTATAATCTCTGTGGAGGTGTAAGTCCCCTACCTCACTAGTGGTGTAATTCATAGAGTTTTCTATCCAGGAGCTTTTCTTGGCGCTTGAGACAGCGGAAAAGTTGAGCTGCTATTCGCATCTTTGTGGTTTGATGGCTGCTGTGAAACAAGCCCTGTCATGTGCTGTGAAGTGTGTAGAGGCCTCACACTGGGTTCCATCTGCTTCCTGCTGCGCTTATCTCTCTCACGCACACACGCACACACACAGAACTGTCTGGACAACAGACTACCCTTGCTCTGTCATATTGGGCTGGTCTGTGTCTAATGGTGTGTGTGTTTTTCCATACGTTATCAGAGTGTGTGTGTGTGTTCATTATCGACTTAGTGACACACGACCCACCTTGCCCACTGTGCATTTGATACAGATTGATGTCATTAGCAGTACTGCTCTTACCTTTATGTAATGATCAATCCTCTCCACTGATGTAAACCGAGCCTCAGTCTCTGTGAGCAGCCTCACCGTGAACTGAAACAAGCCAGTCAGCTGGAGGTGAGAGAGAGAGAGAGAGAGAGGTGGTAGGTTAATGATTAAAACCCTCAAACCCAATTACTAAACACTCTCAATTCAAGTGTCCTGAGATTCCCTACAGTGAACGAGTAGCAAAACCTATAAAAATGTACAACCCAACAGACAGATTTGTTGACATGGCTCCTTTTATTATCTGGTCAAATATCTGGTTTCAAGACTGCACTGAGAGTCATGTCCTGCAATATGATGCATACTCTCTTCCTGCATACCAAGGAAGAGAAAGACTGCATGGATTCATGTATGACATGTTGGTTTTTGAACCTTTATTTATCCAGGGATGTCACAAGGCAGGTTTCCTTTAAGCGCTTTATTCAAGGGCACCTAGCTGTTGAGGAGCGGAAGACTTTCCCAGCTGGTCTAATATTGCATATGGTCTACATATGCATATGTAGATGTGTATATTCACAGCGTATGTTTACAAACCTGCACGGCATATGATATGGCAAGGCCTGCGTAGGCTGGAGGTATCTGCTTGTGCATGAAGACAATGAAAAGTGCCACAGCAGTGATGAGAGTGATGCTGATGAGGTCTAGTCGGACAGCCAGCCAACGCATAGCGCAACTGAAGAGGTAGTGGGAGGCCTGGTTGGTGTCCAACAATTCCTGATATCTGGACAGAAAAAAAGTCATTTCACCGTATGCAAAAGCGAGCAGAACTCAAACCTCCCATGCTTGCTGACTAATGTTATGGTATAAGGTTTGATATGTTTACTAATGTAGGAGTGAACTACAAATAAGAGGAGATAAAATGAGATGAAGCTTCATCTGGAGGGGAAATTGCAAATCATTTGTATAAATGAGAATATAGCAAATGGAGATTACATACATACACCACCAATTTCAATATCATAACATGTATGAATGAAAAAAGTATATTACAGGATGGTATTGAAGCAGTAAATCTTACTGCGACAACCAAACACTAATGAAAAACATAAAATATAAAAATAACAATATATATATATATATATACACAATATAGAACAAATGAGAATGTGTCAATATGAAGAAAAACAAATATGTGAAATTACAGCATATCTATAGGATGCATAACATGTGCGTCATATTTGCATTAGCAGGTCTCAGGTCTACTGAGATGTCCTCACAGGGCCACCGTAGTCACGCCACTTATGCAAAATGCAACATGTCCATACATTATATGGACTATAATGTATTTAATGTATTTAAACTGTCAAATTGTGACAACTAAGAGGTAATCAGTGACCACTAAAGATATAGTATCTCTCTGATAGAGACAGTTATTTCTCACCTGAGGAGGAAGTCGTGCCCTCTTCCATAGGCGTGAATGGTGGAGAGACCCTGGAGACTGCTGGCGATGTGAGAGGTGAATGGTGATTGGCTGATGTTCTCCAGACGCTTCAGCTCTCGAATCAGAACCCTGGAAATGGAGAAAGAGGATGTTGTATATTTAGGTTAAAGATAATAGGCAGCTGTTAAGCTTAAAGACAAGCAGGGCAGCATAGACCCGCCTCCATATTGGCAAGCATCCACCCTGCTGAAGTGTTTATAAACCTAATAATAACAATTATAATAATAAACCTTGCAGGCAATGATAGTGATTTATTTATTGGTTAATTCATTCCTTTATTCCACCCAGGGGACAGAGAGAGATTCGGTTCAGGGCAGAGCAACCATTTTCCTGACAGAGCTCTGGTCATTTTCCACCATCTGATTTATGTGCAATATTATGAGCACCGTCACACACAGACGGCAATACACCGGGTAGCCAGAGAGACACCAGACTCCCAGTCCGCGGTAAGGTGTGAGAGACAGGGGTTTATTGACAAAGGTGGGCTGGCTTTCTACTTTTAGACGCAAAGATAGGATGGATGGTGTATGTGAATAACAAGTCTCCCATGAATCATTTGGTTTTCTCATAAAAGAGGAGAAGAGAGAAGGAAAGAACATGACACTTAATCACTGCAGGCTGTGTTCCAGACAAACCTGTTTATGCCCTGGGCAGTTTCACAACTCAATAAAGTCGCTTTAGGAAAGCGATATTTTAATGGGAGATCCAATTTGATGTAAAATACATGAGTTATTCAAATCCAGAGAAGTTTTGACTTTGCAAGATATTTCCACGATGACACCATGGGTCATCATTAGCGTTTACTCATACTTGGGAAATATCTCTTCCACTTCTGCGGATAAGCTTAATTCTCTGTATCAAAGATCAACATTCATTTAATTTGCATTGCATGCACCAAGTGTCTCTAAAAAAGGTGAATCAAATATTTGGAAATCAGTTTAACTGTATAATATATTGACATTTGGAACTTTAATCCATTTCTGTGTGTCTTGTTTTTGTACTTTCCAACGTTGCACCAACATAACAATAAGATAAGTCATGTTTCTCTTGACCTTTCAGATGCAGGAAATTACAAGATGTGCTTATTTCCCAAGATACCGGTAAGTTGTTCTCCATCTTGGTGGACCATTTTAATGGCTAAAACTGAGTCATAACTATGTCAAAAGAGGAAGAGGATTGGGTTCCCAAGGCAAGAATGATTCAAAAAAGAAAGACTATTGCTCTGTTTGGAAAACAGTGAGATAATCTCATCAAGCATACTTAAGATAGCGTGATGTCAATTAGCAGCATTTTATCTATCCAAGACGCCGTGGGATTTGTTTTTTAATTTGCACTAGCACAAAAGTAAACAATATGAAAGAAAATAACACTCTAATTTTAAAAAGTAACATTACAAGATGTGAAAAAAACATGCATTATAAGATACCGGAAAAAAGTAATCTGAGTACTCTAAAGTAATGCATTACTCCTAACACTGTCAATTAGGGTGATTGCAAATTGTCTGTTGGAAGATCAACATCATCATCATCATCATCATCATCATCGACAGCCATAATAACAACAGCAATAATGCAAGTCTGACCTGGAGACGCGGTTGACAATGCAGAGGAAGGCTCCCAGGGGCAGGATGGAGAGCAGGAACCAGGGGAAGACGACGCCCACCATGCCCAGGCAAAAGAGCACCAGGGTCATGTTCTGGAGCAGCATTTCAGCTTGCATGGTCAAGCGTACATCCACTTTGGAGAGGAGAGACAAACTGAATCAGACACACTATGCAGTACTCGATCTATCTACATTTGTGAAGAAACCAACCATCCAAACAAAACAAAACAAAAAAAATCAAGATATCAAGTAAAGAAACAACTGAAGTAGATAACAGAAAGCAACTGACTAGGGAAAAGACTTTGTCAAATCACATTATTTCTTGGTACTACACTATGTCAAATATGGTGACTTCACTGACTGAGCTGTCTCTTAGGAGAAGGTTCACTGTCAAGACAAATCTGGCCTCACCCTCATCCATGTCCCTGGAGAAGCGGGTCAGGATACGACCAAGAGGTGTTGTATCGAAAAAGCGCAAAGGGCTGAGGAGAAGCCTGTGGAACAGCTTGTCATGGAGCGCAGAGGCGGCCTTCACCGTGCACTGTCATCAGATACAACAGCAGTGTGTGAACATGGAGCCCGACATAATGTGAACAAACATCCTTAAGAAACGTGCGGAAACTGTCACTGATTGAATAAACACACAGTTGGATGGAAATTGTTTACAAATGTTGACAGACATAACAAATGATACATACAGTAGTAGCATTCATATGTTGCTAGCCATGTTACTAGCGCTACTTGAGCAGTCTGAGAGTCTATGAGCAGTCAAGGCCTTGTTACATGTTGGAGGATTTATTCTTGTGCAAGGCAAGCTATCAAATCTTCACACACAACAAGTTCCTGGGAGGCTGACATGTAAAGGTCATAACCTAATGCGTGAGAGACATCTCGCCAAATTGGATAGAAATTACTTGTGGCAGGAGAAAACACATTCATTCTATTAATGGAATATTCCACACTCACAAAGTTCTCATCACAGCTAGGGGTAAAAAAGATTAGCCATCTTTGAAAAATTAGCAATTTCAAGTGGCACACAATAACGCCCAGACCTAACCTCTGTAATGCACTGTCAGGAAGTGTTAGCTCCAAAAAGGGGACACACACCCGAAGGGGCAGTGACATGCATGTACCACTGAGAGTGCACGCACTCGCCTTCTCGCTTTCTCTCTCTCTCTCACACACACACACACACACACACACACGCACTCACACACAGCCCCTGTAAAGCTGTGAGTCATGGCAGTGAACAGATTAATGGATTTGGCCCACAGGCACTCTCAATTATAGCGCTGAAAC
>CABFOQ010054832.1:3621-15389 GCA_900660455.1 Gephyroberyx darwinii | reverse complement strand
TCCACTCAAACCTGATCCGCTGCAGCTGGTACCGGGGCGGGGCGAACCCGCCTGCCAGCCCGACTCCATCTCCCGCCCCCAGCCGCCGGCCGAACCACACCCCCCAGTCTGCCACACAAGGCAATGTCAAAACATGGTAATACATCCACAATACGTAACAGTGCATAACATTAAATCCTAAGCTAAACTGAGAGACCAAAAGTGGGAGCAAGTAAGGATCATGTTCATTATGTAACATAATAAGCTTTATTGTGGTGAAAATCCTTTGGTGTATGCTTTGCTTTTGTCCCCAGCAGCCTCTGCCTTGTTTTACGCCCTCAAGCTTCATCTTCGGGTTCTTTCCAGTGACAGCGTGACCTTAAAAAAGCACAGTAGTAACACATTTAAACTTAAAAAATAATTGCAGTTCGATAGGAGTTGAATTCACAATTCTCTACAGCCTGTACATTAAGAGACTGGATTGTGAATGAAATAAGCACAGCACACTGATGTGCAGACGTGATCGAGGGATGTAGCTGATTAACTATGAAGTCATAAATCTTATTATAAATCAATCAATCATAAATCAATCAATCATAATCAAAATCAAGCAATCATGAAAAGGAATAAAACTGGATGTATCTGTGCTATGTTGTCATATTGTGATGATTGTGGACTTCAGGAGGACTAGGGCCCAGCCGACCCTGGTCTCCATCCAGGGGATGGATGTGGAGACTGTTGGGTCCTACAAGTACCTGGGAGTTCACCTGGACAACAAACTGGAATGGGCCGGCAACACCGAGGCCCTATACAAGAAGGGCCAGAGCCAACTCTACTTCCTGAGGAGGCTCAGGTCCTTCAACATATGCAGTTCTCTGCTGCATATGTTCTACCAGTCGGTTGTGGCCAGTGTCATCTTCTTTGCGGTGGTGTGTTGGGGCGCTAACACCAGGGCCAAGGATACCAACAGGCTGAACAAACTGATCAGGAAGGCTGGCTCTGTTGTGGGGATTAACCTTGACGCCCTGGAGGAGGTGGCCCTCTATAGCTCAACTGAGAACCTCACCACTTATCACCTAGCACCCTGCACTTTCATTCCTTTCACATTCATTCATTGCCATTGCCCTGCACTTTAGACACGTTAGACACTGCAACCCCAGAATTTCCCCCCGGGGATCAATACAGTATCCATCTATCTATCTATCTATCTATCTATCTATCTATCTATCTATCTATCTATCTAGCTAAAAGACAAATTAAATGACTGAGCAAAACGAGACAACTACCCACGCGAGTGTATTTCTGGTAAGCTATGGTGAAAGTAAAGCGCTGTGTTGTTTTCTATACGGTGGAGATGAGTAGAGGTCCACCACCAGGAGCAGCCCAGTATCAGGAAATGACAGGTGCAGGGAAACACATTATAAGAATGACGTCATATGGATACGTAGCCTGTATTCTGAGAGTGACTCCAGGGCCCCTCTTGGCCACACTGCCAGTAGTTGATAGCTATGTTAGATAATGTGAGTCAACTCATTTTGTGTACAGTACAGTTAAACCACTACTGGGCTTGTAGTGAATGAAGCTGTGACCTATGTGAAATGGAGTGCTGTTTGGACTTGTAGGTCTCTTTGGGAAAGGATTCCCATTACTTTTACAGGAGATGAGAAAATGTGTTTGTGTATAAACAGGTACAAATCTGGCAAGATTTAGACTACAGTTGATTATGGTACTACACTTTTGGTAGGTATTGCTGTAATGGCATCACTTTAGCCCTTTCCTATGGTGTGGGTTGCTTGCAATGGACAATAGGAATTGAAGTTTACAGTCAATACACTGTAATATAAGCTACAGTATTTAGTGGTCTCCATGTGCAGGGTGGCCTGGGTTATAGTAAGATTCCCGGCCTGAATTATTGTCCCAGTCCGGCCCTGACAGGATCTCATGCATGAATGGTCAGTGGAAGAAGCAAATCAATGCAATCTAATGAAGCACACTTTAAAGTAATAAAAACATATTTATGTGGAATTCATCTCCAAACGCTCTTCGTGAGCTAGAAATTTAATCACAATTGGTTCCTACCACAGTTAGAAAGTTAGAGAAATCTAAAGCTGGAGACAAAAAGAGATAGAAATATTGGTGCAGGGGCTTTGGATGTTGTGGTAGCCTTCAATTACCATGTTTTGCCGCTGGTGCTAATAGAAAGGCTGTCAGTGACTGTGAGAGTTTCAACATCCTAACCATGCTTTGTTTACTTTGTTGACAGGAGAGTGAGCAAGCCAGACTGAAGCAATATCTTGGAGATAAATGATAAACCTTCTGTCTTAGGTGACTTGAAGTCGTTCTTACCTAAAGAGATGAACCTCAGCTGGCTATATGAAAAATTAAGACCAAGGTCTTAATGTAGCTGTACCTAAAAGCAGTCAATCAATGGCAATTTATAGGCCTCGTCTGTGCAGAACAGCATATGTTTTAAGAATGACATGTTCGGTACATGTTCGGTACATATATGATAATGACCAGGCATGGAGTGGCTAATCGGGAGAAACGGGAAGAATCCCGGTGGGCTGGGCTGGTTGTTGGGCCCCAAGGGCCGGTGACACAGACAGTAAACACAATAATTTTATAAATAGATCATGTAGGCTGTCGCGTTAGGTCCTTTAAAAAACTCTGACGACTACTGCGAGTACGTTTATGACTTTTATTCAACATCAACTTCACACGACAGCATGACCAGCTCTGCTTGGATACACGCGCCGTGATGGCATATAACGTATACGATACCAATAAGTGCTTTGTTAAATGCAAAATGGTGTGCTGCGATGCCACCCAAGTGTGAGACACTTTATCGTCTATTGTAGTCTCTAAGCAGCAGCAGCAGCCTGCTGGCGGTGAAGAGGCAGTACCAAGCGCCAGCCATGATGAGCCCATAACTCCAGAGTGGGCACTAAACTAAAGTTGTGAAGCTACACTTATGAGGATGTTCTAGAGGATGTTCTATACACTGTGAATAATAAGGTTGTAGAGGATAGTGCACTTTAGCGGACTTACACAGTAATGCTATAATTATATATCTCCAGTACAATAGGTTGTGAACTTAAGTGGGCTGGTCTGAGGCATGAAACTCCCGGGCTGAAAATGAGTCCCACTCCGGCCCTGATAATGACTTATCACTAGTGTTGAAGGATAATATAGCTCTCAGCTATTGACCCAGACTACTGTCCTGCCAGTGCTCAATGCAGCTCTGTAGCTGGCATACTATCCCACCTCTGGATCGGACTACACTGACCCCTATTGATGCACCAAACCCTCATGTGATGCAGAAGCAGCTGAGGCTTTGATTCAAATCATCCGCATAGTTTGTTTAAGCCACAGTCCTCAACATTTTCCGCTGTTTGCAAACTTAGTGAAGCTGCTCCGTCCCTGTCCTAGCAAATGACAATTTCTCAGGTTGCGTAACATCCAGTGTGAACTTAATTAAATTAAATTAATTAAATTACATGCCATGTCAATCCTGGGACGTTTGCAATATTCTGGTACGTCTGTGTTTATTCATACTTCTTAAATCACTATCTAACCAAACACTTCCAGTTGTGTCCTATAGATAAACCTGCTGAGGGTTTGATAGGATTTCAATAGGCCAAGATATTTTCTATGAGCTGACAGCGACTATACATTCTGCCTCACCCATCAGCTACTGAGTGTTATGGATGGGTCTACATGTCAGCATGCAGGCTTATCAAGTGTCTGCAGAGGTTAGATTTATTGAGGGTATATGAAGACAGTGTCCTTCCTTCAGATCAAATATAAGAATATTATATTAATGACAATGGAAATTGCAGAGCTACTGATGTTAATGTTTTTCTTAATTCATGATACTGCATGCTGTTTGCTAGAGGCTTTTGTCCAAAGTGTTTTACTGCACAATGATTACTTTTAGCATGGGTGGCCCCAGTGGAAATTGAACCCCTACATCTGGCAGTGTTAGTGCCACGCTATACTGAGTTGCACATGATTATTTGTTTGATAAGAGAGACACTAGACTAATTCATTTACTCCACAGTTGCAATTGCATCAGAAAATATAAGAAGTATTTCAACAGTTCTTAGACTCTCCCCCTACTTTTCTTGCAGTATCTGTATTCTGTATCGCATTGCCTTAATACAGTGATGCAATCTCTGTGGCTGCTTTCTCTGCACCGCTGACAGACAGAAGAAAGCAATACATAAACTACTGAAGAAAGTCATCGGAAGGGTCTTACTTTACTGAGCTGGGAAATTTGCTGAACGTCTGCAGTCAATGAACTGGATCCAGAGTTCCCTATTACTTTTGCGGGAGATTTATGATAAGTGCAGACCCACGGCTGAGTTTGGAGTACAGTACTATTGAACAACTGAGGCTTTTTATAGTGGAGAATGTTAAGCTGGAGTTGACCTTACAAAGGCTATAGGGTCATTGATGGAAAGAAAGACTTCTCCGCAGTTTTCATAGATCAAATAAGATCTAAAGTATGGGAACAATAGATTTTACATTCTGTAGTGTATATGACGTAGTATTGCTGCCTCAGTCTCAGAATGCATGTAGGCCCTTTTCAGAGAATACAGGTTTTAAGCAGATGGAGATCCACACATTTAAGCTGTTACTATTCACATTTGGGCTATAAATGTGCACACTAAGGATTTTGGGTCTCCTGCTGTGGAAAGGTTTATTCAAAACCTGAGCTTATTTGTCCTTCCCATCGGTATGGTGAAAGATCAGTCCATGGTAGTCAAGATCAAATTGGCAATATGCACTTGGGACATTAATTAGATACAAATATAATAAAATGTATGTTACAAAATAAGAAAAGGTTGAGGCTATTCCTGTGACAAATCACAGGAATAGATATAAGTTATATCAAAACACGTTTCTTAATGACACTTTTTTCTAATCAACTCTTGAAACCTTTTTCCAATCAATAATTGAAACCTGAAGCAGACGTAGACATAGCAAGTTTACCAAGCTACATGAACATTATCTGTTAAAATGTTGTCTCTTCCTATGCTCATCATGGTTCTGGTGTGCTCTAACCTCCTGATGGTCACATGCGTACACCAGATGGTACTGATGACATTTGGAAAGCAACACAATGGATTCTTTTATGGGATTAAATCTCTATCAAAGGTCAACCACAAATGCCTCAAGAATTGTCTTTTGTATTTTGTATTTTGCTACCTGTACATGTACATGTATTTGCAAATGTGTAAAAATAGAGTTGCAAAAATACGTTGCTGATACATGAGACACGCCTTAGACCACTGAGCAGGACGCCCCCAATCAAAGATTTTAAGCTGATTTACACTTCTAAATTCTTTTAAAAGTTTGACATGACAAGCTTCTGCACACATAACATAGTCTTTATAAGAAATGTCCGAGCCACAATTCATTGATTTCTCATGAATGTTTGAAAGCCCAACCTGGCAACCCAGCTCATAAATAATGAGCAATGTGCACATGTTGTTTCAGTGATTTTGCAATCCTATAGACTTCCTGTTTGAGATTCTGCACTGGCAGAACAGTGCAGTCCTTTGGGGACCAACACTTTCAAGTTGACAATCAATCAGGTACAGTAAGGGGTCAGTCATGCATTGAGTGAAAGCTTGCAGGCTGGCACTATTGGTTTTGTTGGAGCATATCCTTGGTATCTAATATTTTGTGGAAACTCTAAATTAATGATTATTAAGAGTAATAATATATATATGATGGGAGTAAGAAGGAGATGTAATTGGCTACAGTACTAAGTAGCTACAGAAATTGCAGCTGATGTTAGAGCCTCAATATCCATTCACGTACCCTACTATATGAATCTACTATTATGCTCCAGAAACCAGAAAGGGAAACAGAAGTCTCGCTCTGAAATCTGAAAGATGAGGTGAGTTGTTGCAGGAAGAGGTTAAACAAAGGTTTCCGGTTTAAAAAAAAAAGGTCTATCTCTGTAGCGATCCTTTCTGTAATGTTGTCAGACACTTCCAATAACAATCTGAGCCTGTCAGTGGCAAAAATAAGTTTACTTTGCAGCCATAGCAGCCCGTTTCACGACTGCCGGCTGAGGCGATCTACTGGAGCAATTCCAAAACTTTTTGTACCTATTTTGCAGTATAAATGACAAATTTGTACACATAGAGCCCAGGTTTAAAATACCGGAATTCCCCTTTAAATACATATTAAAAAAAATTTAGGTTGTATGATGGGAGAATATCAGCATAGCATGGATTCACTGGAAGTTCAGCTCCTGAGGTCTGAGATAAAATAAAATCACTCTCCTGTTGCTATGTGTGAAAATAGAAGGGGTACACCTTCACAGGGGATTTGTTCTGCCCAATTTCCACATTGACCTCCACATGAAATGCACACCCTATATTTGAACACATATCAGTCACACCATTTATTTTTAAACAGAGGTGTGCAGGTTATTCTTTTGCACACCAGAGCTTGTCCATTTTTTTCCCCTTCTTTGCCATTCCTGTTTAGTTCAACATTGTTAGTTCACCCCCAAATGAAAAAATGAAAGTCACTGTGTACTCACCACCACGCCTGTCGAAACTTCATTTTTGTATGACCACCAAACAAACAGGAAGTTAGCGACCGCAGTTCCATCTCAGCCTTCACCTAAACAATTGAATCACTTCAATTCAACAGGGCCTGGTTGTTCCAAAAAGGCATAAAATCACCAAAATTATTCTCTAAACCACTTGTGTAGCACAGTCCAAGTGTTTTGCAGCCAAACACTTGTAATGTGAGACGGCCTACATTCACCTCATAACCTATTACCTCCTAGAATTACTTCACAGACTCTACCTTGTTTTCTGTTGTTTTCCAACAAGCCTTCATTTCGTGAGTAAATAGGTTTGTCACCAAAATTGCACATTATTGGGGAGTAAGAATAAGGCTACACCTTCACGTGTGACCAGGTAATAGATTGGTAAAATGTCATTACATAAAGGCTCACTCACTTCTCTCCCCCGAACCTCAACCTTTTTCATAATCTGTTAATAAAAGTCGGCTACATTGTAACGAAGCCCAAAGAGTCTGTTTTATTACAAGTCTGATTACAGAGCCTCATTCCTTACAATAAGATCCAAACTGGGCTTCATACCAAGTACCATCTGGGCAGGTGGATCTGTGTCTCTCAAGTCGTCGGGCAGAAAGCCACTTATGGCAGTTTGGCCCAGGATGGAAGCCACGCAGAGAACACTGGGTCCCCTCTCCCCCTCCACTGGGTCCCCTCTCCCCCTCCACTGGGTCTCCTTTCCCAGGTAAACAACATTTACTGCTGCAGTTACCTTTTGTCTTTCATTATATTTTATCTTGTTTGTCATGCCAGAGCTAAGGCCTCCAAATAATAGACTATTACTATTTTTTCAACTTCAGTCTTCAGTTAAATTTCACTTCTCCTTCACACTCTTCACCAATGCTTTCATTGGTGAAATACCTTGATAGACAGTTATATTCAAACCAGGCTATTTGGGGGTGTGTTGGAATCCATTCATGGTAAACGTAACGTATGCACAATTTTAGGATGACTAAGATTTATCAGGAAAAACACGTATGCAGGGTTTAATAAATCTGACACTTTAATATACACTAAGCATCTTGCCCCGTTGCCCTTGCCTGCCAAACATAAAAAACCCAAACACTTAGATCATCTTTTTTGGATAAAACGTCTCCAACAGGGAACATGTCCAAGACCTGATGCCAGCCAAATCACTTCTGATATCTAAAAATAAACTTAATCAATAATTGCTGTCTGTGCATAGCATCTCTTCTTTGGTGAAGGTCACTCAATTTCTAATAGCATGAAGAGTGGGCATCACTCATTAGGAAGAAGTTACACTAGCCCATCTAACCTGACATGAACAACACTGCTGGCATTTCAGATCAAACACACCAATCAAGCCCAGTGATTTCACAAACTAATGGGCCAAAAATAGCACCGTTGCACGTAACTGCAGGAGTATCTTTTGCCAAAGCATTTCCTCACCACTGAACAACATAAAATGCCAAAGGCTTTTGGAAGAAACCCATTAATACATCTCCCAATGTATGGATGTGGCAGAGCTTGAATGTCCAAATACCTTATGGGCATTCCCTGCTGTGCTTTCAACTATTTCCTACTTTCCATTATGATCTATGTATGTGTGAGAGAGAAAGAGAAATAGAGAGCGCTGGGGGGGCATGAAACACAGTGTCGTACTACACTGCTGACATATACAGCATAATATCCTATATCCTTTACACCTCAGAGAGCACAGTGGAGAGCAATTATTCTAACACTTGTCATTCATTCAGGCTAAAGTGCATGTAATTCGCTGAGCATATTGAAAACAAATAAGTAAACAAAAACATTGTGTAAACGTGATTTGCCGCCCACCCAACTAATAATCCTCAAAGAAACAGAAATCTCTTTAGTTCTAGATTTAATATTCAATAGTCCTTGGTTTCTAAGATGTCATTCCAAGTGCCTGCAGGCAAGAGTTTCTGGAGCTGTGCTCTGTCTCTGCAGCACTGCCACCTTGGGAAATGAAGTGATTTTTAAGGCCTTTTAGTTTTACACATCCATAAATTAATGAGCTGCGTGCAGCATTTATTGAGACATAAGTCCATGTGATCCAATCCCCTAGTGCTGCGGCCATACACCCGCTGTCAAAACAAATCAGTACTGGTACAGCAACGTTGGCTGAGGAACGCTATTCTAAACTGTAGCTTCCATCCTGCACAATAGGAGGAGCTGTTGATTCACAACCTTATGTCAATGGGTAATCTATTAACTATCTAGTGATATCTAGGTGCTGGTCTGTCAGAATGTCCACACTCTTCCTGGGTCAAACCACAAACCTGCTGGTCTGTAAACCATGTGGTGTATTTGACCAAGTTTTGAACTGATGGCCCTTTTAGTGTTCTTAATCCACTTTCTGAGGTAATAGTTTATCTTATTACAGCGCACATGTGCAATGCATTGCACAGACACACAGACACACAGACACACACACACACACACACAACCAGCATCCACTCACCTGCTTGCTCAAGGGAGACCATAATCATAATTAAGCAGATCAGGACGCCTTCAGGAAGCAGCATGAGAGGAAAAGGTAATTAAGAGCATCTCAAGCATCATGATATCACCCAAAAGAACCTTGTTATCTCCTCACGTCCAATTATACCTATCTTGAACGTGACAAGACTGTGTACAGATGGATTTAGGAACTCTTTCCAAGAAATCCTCCCGGAATGACACTAATGCCCTTAAATATAAAATTCAGGCTCAGTATTTACTCAAGCTCAACAGCGCCGGATGCCTGGTGACATCCTCAAACATCTCTCCAAGAGATTTTACAAGGCGGGGGTCCTCCTTTGCCATCATCCTTGCCGGTGAGCTGATTCACACCCTCAAACAGCTTTCACTTGAATCCACCTTGAATTGAATTAATGAGGAGGCTCCTCAATGCGGCACAGTGATGAGAAGACAACAATGAATGGAGAGCGGCGTTCACGAGGGACTGCTGGTAGATTTAATTAGTCTGTGTTTACGGCCTCGTGTGATGCCCGACAACCTGATGCACAAGCACAAGCACGCACGCACGTGCACACACAAACAAACAGCTGTAAAACAGTTGAATTTGAATGCCTCCCCTGTATAAGCTCACAGGAATGACAACTCTGTCGGGAGGAAACGCTAGACAGAGAGCTGCTTCCGAAAGAAAAGAATGCCATATTAAGAGTTTTGTTTGTGTCAGAGAGAGCGAGGGGGAAAACTAACAAGCGAGAGAGAAGGGTTTGCTGTGAGGCGCACTAGAGTTTGTTATCAGGGCTGTTCTGTCGAGATCAAGTCTTTATGTGCAGAGGAAGCCTATGCACGGCTCAGTAGAGACAGCATCTCTCGCCATCCTGAGCGCATCAAGCATCAAGCAGACAGATGCTGAAACTTGCTGTTTCGATAGCATCACATGTTAAGCAGTGTCTATTTTACTGTCAATACCACTGGTAGTTATTGAAGTACTCGAAAAAGGAGCAAGCATGAGTACACATTATCATGACTAGATATCATAAAGTAATGCAGTACTTGCAGTACTAGCATCTGCTCTCTCCTAGTCATGCTTGACATAAGCTACAGGCTAAGTGGGTTGGAGGTTATATATTTAACATGCACACAACTCCACTCCCACATACAAGACAGATGATATGAGTTTTGCCCATACAACCATGTTCCCTTTCAAACCACACCTGTTAATAATGAATACTAAGGCAAATGCATACAGCTGTGAGAATATCGTATGATCTTCATCTAAGTCATGACGAACACACAAAGATGTGTACTTTTACATGGCTTTATTGAACAAATGTTAACAGCTTGGATTGGAAAAAGTATGTGAACCCTGAGATTTAGTAACCGGTGGAACGTCCTTTAGCAGCAACAACCTCAACCAAAGGTTTCCTGTAGTTGCTGATCAGACTGTTAGGAGGTATTTTGGACCTTTCCTCCCAACAGAACTGTTTCAGTTCATTGATATTTTTGGGATGTCTTGCATGAACGGCTTGCTTCAGGTCACGCCACAACATATCAATAGGGTTAAGGTCAGGACTGTTAGTTTTCCTGTTTAAACCATTCTGTTGTAGATTGCTTTTCTGTTTGGGGTCATGACCCAACCTCTGTTAAGCTTCAGATCACAGACCGTTATCATGATATTCTCCTATAGAATTTCGATTGAAAGCGTTTTGGGCCAAGCAGCCCAAACCATGATGTTCCCTCCACCATGCTACGGTTGGGAAGAACTTGGCGTGCGTTTTTGCGTTGTGCCCTTTTGGCAAAAAGTTAAATTTTTGTCTCATCTATCCACAGAACATTGTTCCAGCAGCTTTGTGGAACATCCAGGTGGTCTTTGGTAAACTTTGAGGCCGTCAGCAGCGGGGTTTTTTTTTTTTTTTACCATGAACACCACTCTTGTTTAGTGTTTTTCTTATTGTGGACACAGATGTTAGAAAGATCAAGAGATGCCTGCAGATCCTCAGCTGTTACCTTAGGTTTCTTCGTCACCTCCTTGACTGTTATGCGACATGCTCTTGCTGTGATCTTTGCTGGACGTCCATTCCTAAGGAGAGTAGCAATAGCACTAAATTTTCTCCATTTGTATACAATCTGTCTGACTGTAGACTGATGGAGGTCCAAGTCTTTGGAAGTGCTCAGTTTCCTTTACCAGCCTTATGAGCCTCAACAACTCTACTCCAGAGGTCCTTTCTCCAGAGCATATTCCACTTCAACAGATCTCTTTTTTTGGAGAACAGACTTGGTAACCAAATGTTGTGGGGTTTTTATATGACAGGACACCTGTAACCCACACCTGAATGTCATTGATTGAATCACCTGACTTCAGTTACCCTCTTTCATAGAAGTCATTATCCTAGAGGTTCACATACTTTTTCCAGCTTAAGCTGTTAATGTTTGAACAATATGTTCAATATAAACATGTAAAAGTACATTTACTGTACTGTGTGTTATTTGTTAAATCACATTGTGTGTTTATCTATTGTCAGGACTTGTTATTGAGATCAGACCATATTTTAGGAGGCATTTATGCAGGAATGCAGGTCATTTTCACAAACCTTTTCTCACAACTGTATCTGTCTGTAGTTATGTCCCAAGCAGAAGCCTTAAAGGAAGAGAATGACTCCCTTCGCTGCCAGCTGGACGCCTACAGGAACGAAGTGGAGCTGCTGAAACAGGAACAGGGCAAGAACCAGCCAATCAGGAGCGA
>CABFOQ010054831.1:17931-34685 GCA_900660455.1 Gephyroberyx darwinii | reverse complement strand
CCCTTCTCCGTTCTCTACACTGGCTCCCTGTAGCAGCTCGCATCCAGTTCAAGACCCTGGTGCTAGCCTATAGGGCAGTGAAAGGAACAGTTCCTTCCTACCTTCAAGCTATGGTCAAGCCTTACACCCCCGTCTGACCACTTCGCTCTGCTGCCTCGAGGCGACTGGTTGCCCCATCACTCAGAGGCCCCTGCGGTCGACCTACACGGTCATGGCTTTTCTCTGTCCTGGCCCACAGTGGTGGAATGAACTCCCTACTGATGTCAGGACAGCAGAGTTGCTGCCCATCTTCCGCCGCAGGCTGAAAACCCACCTCTTCAGGAAACACTACCCTGACCCTTCCTCTTAGCACTAGGCTATTTGTCTTCACTTATTCACCTGGGCTCTTGTTTATTAGCGCTTGTTTATCTGACTTACTTATTTTGTCTTAGCTCTTGTTCATTAGATTTACTTATTTTGTCTTAGCTCTTGTTTATTTGATTTACTTATTTGTCTCATTTGTTTACTTAAAGTAGGTAGCTAATGTTACTGCACTTATACCTTAGCACTGGTTATGCTCTTAAATGCTTGTTTAGGAAGGAAATGCACTGATGATTTCTGGTGACTAGTAGTTCTCTTACCGACCTATGTTGAATGCACTTATTGTACGTCACTTTGGATAAAAGCGTCTGCTAAATGACTGTAATGTAATGTAATGTTATTAATGCCTTATTCTGCATGACCATATTCTACAACTACTAGGCCATTAACTAAGAGTTTCCCTCAATAACCTCCTAATTACTGCTTATTGATAGTAAGTATCCTTACTTGCTAGTGACGTACTACATTATCCCTGTCCAGGACTACTAACGTTAGCTAACATTAGCAGATACATACCCTCATAGCATATGTATGAGGAAGCATATAGCTTAAACCCCTTATCCATTTTGGTGGCAGGAGTTTTAGATGTCAACCTGCATATGCGATGGACATTGGTATGTTCATCTTTGGTAGCTCCTGAAGGCATCTTGAGTAAAACAGCGCCATATTCAACGTAGATTGTACAGAGGACCTGAACTGGAAGAGATGCGGTCTGTTTTATAGAATACGCAAGTTTGTTGTGCATAACTTCAAACTCTGTCAGCTGAAAATTATACAGCAAGTTTAGGCAGTACATTTGTTCTTAGCCTTGAAGAAACTTTTAATAGATATGTTTGAAAATCTCTGAAGTGGTCCATTAATAATAATAATAATAATAATAATAATAATAATAATAATAATAATAATAGGAGATGTTTCTACTTGTGCTGACTTTGTTCTTCTACTACTGAATGGGGATAGAACCTGTGCATCTCATTTTTCAGGGTGTAACCATCACTTCAGAATAGGGTCTGGTAATTGCAGTAGTTGTGTGCTATAATGGATTTACTGTGTGAAGTGTGAAGAGGAGGCAACTTTAGAATAGGGAACCTGTGCGGGTTAATAAGTATCAAACTAATAGTGAATTGGTTATGAGCAAGACCTCACTTTAGAACGGGGAACATATTCTTAACACTTATACTTTTGTGTTTTGTTACATAAGAATAGACCATATTTATTAAGTGTTATTAAATTAGAATGACTATTCTTGTGGTACTACCACCTTATAAGGCCCATACTGAGCAAAGCATATTAAGATCTTAATTCATGTACAACAACTTCCTTACTTACTATCAATAAGCAGTAATTAGGAGGTTATTGAGGGAAATGTTAATGGCCTAGTAGTTGTAGAATATGGTCATGCAGAATAAGGCATGAATAAGTGTTTTATAATGACTAATAAAGAGCCAATATGCTACTAATATGCATGGTAATAAGTAACTAGTTAATGGTGAATATGTGTACCTTAATATAAAGTGTTACCAATCTCTCCTATTGAAACTAGTCAATAAATGAAAAAAAGATGAAGTTATACCAACCAAGAGGATTCATTTAGATTTTGCTGAAGTTAAACATTAGGAATCCATGCTTGGCATATTTTAGTTTCAGCGTCATGATTTTGTGTATTTTTCATCAAACACCTGTCTTTACTGTGGGAAGGTCAGTTGAGTCTAAACTCAAAGAATTTATCTCCTTCAAGCCCTTGGACGTCTTCCAATGAACCTTCCAGAAGTGGATGTTTTCACCAGAACTGGTACTGCCCTGTCTGAAGTAATTTCTTGTATCATTTATTTCCCTTCTCTCTCAGCTCTGTGAATGCTCCTTGTGTCTTTCTCCCACCATCCAAGTCCATTGTGAATATTATTTCATCATGTTTCAGGCTTATAGTTCACTCTGTGTCGGTGTGTGAAACCCGGTCATATGAATCATTACCATGGAAACATTACACCCATTGTTCAAAGTCACCTATGGTGGACTTTTATACCCAAAACTTCCATAAGCAATGAATGTGAAAATCAGGCGCAGGCCAGCCATCTGTTACTACGGGCATACATTGACTCACAGCTCATCATCAGTGTTTCCACTGAGGGTGGGCTAACGCTAAGTGACCAGTGTCATGGTTAGACACCCACACACTCTGAAAACAGGTGAACTGCAGGTCAGTGCAGCCAGAGTCGACTATCAAGAGTATAACTCTATTTCTCTCTCCCTTTTTAGTCCGATATGACTGTGGCTCGTCTGGCTGAAATTCAATGAAACCTGCATTAGTGAGAGATTCTGATCCAGAAACAAGGAAGCAAATTATAACAAAAGGTCACTGGATGAAGGTTACAAACCTAATTTAATCCTTAAATCTTGTTTGTTGCAGTCTTAATGAAATTTAATTGAAGAGTTTCAGAGATGTTCTCAAAGAAACAAACAAGAGCAATTAACCCTCTGCACGGCTAATAACAAACATGTCAATTGCCAAGTACGATAAATGTCAGGATTTTACAGGAGATGATGTGAAACGTTACCCAAGAGACTGGGATATATCAAACTCAATTCACACTGAACTGAGGTGTCCGGTAGAATGTAAGACCCCCCTCGGCTCCATGTACAAGCTATGAGCGCTGGAGCCAGAGATCCATTCATTAATACACAGGACAAGATGTTACTATCCCTTGTGCCATAATCCAAGGTAAACACATGTAGAAGCCCAATTCAGATAAGAAGAAACACAAAACAAGCGAGTGATATAACCACCATCAGATGCAACACCATAGCAGACATCAGGCTACACCGTCATAAATCTACGGAGTCATTCCTCAGATGGCACCATTCGCCAGTTACCTAGCCTAGCCAACAGCGGTATGCGGCACGTCATTGGGGTTATCAAGTGGGCACCTTCCTTCACCGTTGTTTCGTTAAGTTAGGCCCACGACACCTCAAGAAGGCTTAACTGTGTATTCCAGCGTCCTGGAAACACACCCCTCTACGCCACCACCTCACAACTCCCTTTAACCCTCACCATCTAATGCCTGCCAAAGTCTTCAACCACAATCTTGCCAGTTTAGGCTACCCCGGTTCTACCCCGGAGAGGAATAGTAACAGTGAGAGAGAGAGAGATATATTACCCTAGATAACCCTAGACTAATCATTTCTCCCTTTACTAAACTGTGTGCTTGGCACTTGCCTCAACTTGCATGCTGTTGATGATTCACTTCCTACATCCCAGCTGGACACTTGTTGCAGAGCTGATCATCAAACAGAACAAAAACTAGTCATTACTGAAAAAGTACTAGTCCCTATTCAATAACAACTAGTAACAATGGCTCATTCACTAGTGGAGAGTGGAACAGCAACTAGTGTTTATCAATAGTTACTAGTAACTAATGAATAATACAGTTGTAGATATCTAAATCACATGTTGATAATGACAATACTTTTATCACTTAAAACTACAAGTAAGAATTATTAGTCACTAGTACTAAATTTGAGCTAGTATCGCTTATATAGTGACTAGTAAACTTACAAATAATGATACAACAATTTATTATTTAATGCATTTAATGCTTGTCAATGTGCCAGACACAAATTGGCCACACAGCCAATGGTAGAATAGTTAACTAGTAACTAAATAATACTTAGAAATTAGAAATTGTATCTATTGTATACCAACTAGTAAAATTATGCTAGCAACTAGAAACTGGCAGAATAGGAATAGTGACTAAAAATAAGTACTAGTGTCTAATTTTTAGTGACCAGTGTTTTTTAGGGAATAAATGATAAAACATTCTGCAGCTGCTTAGCTGACATCCTGCCTTTCTAGAGAGCAGTGTGTGTGCACAGACACAAACATGAGGATGTGGAAAAGTGAATGTGTGTTTGTGAAAGTGAGATAGACATAAAGTGTAGGAATGTATGTGTATGTGAGACAGAGCAGACAAACAGATAGACACACAGAGAGGGGAATGAAATTGAGGCTGATGCCAAGTTGTTGTTTATTTCAGTGTCAAACACATGAAGGGTGTCTGCTGTTAACACATCACCTCACAAGCTTCTCTCTCTCCCTGCTATTTCATGGAACCAGTAGTTATTTTATAGGCCACTTATCAAACAGTCCGGAAAAAAACAGGGCATACTGTATGTCCCACAGTGTCATGTTTATCTTCTCCTTTAAGCTTTGTTATGCTACATGAATTTAACACTTTGCTGACTTCCTGTGTTGCAGAGCAAGAGAGGACATTTAGATCATATCCTCTCTCCTGTAAATGTCTTCCATGTCTGGCCCATACTGATTACGACATATACTACTTGTCTATATACTATTTTGCTATGCTATTGATGTTTCACTGAGATCATGTGTTGCACTATTCCTCTTTCATTCTATTGGCTCTCGCTGATGTTGCCACCTCATTAGGCAGCAGACTGCAGCAATCTAAGATAAGCCTATAGGTTTCCCCAAGGCCCTACTTCATCACATGATGGATCGAGCCCATAATCGTCTGAGCAATCTGTGTCTGCCAGCACGCAACCTCTCCCAGTTTCAGACCCACCAGCTCTGGTCCTGTGAGGCGGAAACATACTGCAGACGTCCTTACACAAATTAAGCACCAACGCTGTGAAATTGTGGTTGTGTGAAAAAGAGAAGCTGGAACAATTCAGTTTCATTCAAAGCGTTTGAATGGATGCAGACAACCTATTTGGCTAATGTGGTCACATCAATCATAATCAGCATAGATGGTTCTTTGGTGTAACAAAACACATTACTCTCATGCCTCTCACTCAATGTGGATCAATTCTGAAAGCACCATACGTTAATATAAATAATAATGAAATTAAAATCATTAAAATGATCAGCAAAAATGTGGACATATCTCAATGGTCTTGAAGAGTTTTACAAATAAACAGTTTGGGATGTTTTTTTCCACCTGATATATATATATGTCTAAGATTACAAATGTAAACAAACATTTTGCTTCACAGTGCATGTAAAACTTGTGGTTGCATACTGTCAGTCCTTGTATCAAAAGCTAAGACTACATTTCAGAGTGAACAAAACATTCAATCTAATAATCACTATGTGCACAAGGACAGGAGCACTATACTGCAATTAAGGATTAGGCCTTTAGCTGTAACTTGCTATCCAAAAATATTCCTTGCTGCTGGACAATGGAGGATAATATGTGTTATGTAATTTCTTTTTTTTTTTATATCATAGGATCCTCTATTGTTGTTTATACAAATATACCAGTGAACTACCTCCTACTGAATCCCAGAAAATAGCTTTACTTCACAACATGAGCTGATTAAATCGGTATGTTCTGATAAACAAATAGGACGCCACATCTTTGTATGTCTTCTATTTCTGCCACATCTGGTCTCAACAGACGATTTGAGGTGATATTAGCTTAACGAATAGCTAGATATCAGTTATTTCTTTACAGGAAGTGTCAGAATAGTTTGTCAAACCTTTGAAGGACAACAGGTCAAATCATTTCTGCTGCCCTTCCTGTTATTGGTTAACGAATGCCGTGGTCACATTTACAGTGGTGGAAAAGGCCAGTGACCTGATCAAAAGGCATCTTTGGTGTTGCCTCTCTCTTAGAAATACTGTTCTGTGTGTTTGATCATTTATTCAGTTGTTCAGCGGTGCTTGTGTGTTTGATCCTAATACGCGGGATTAAAGGATTGACAACCACAAACAAAAGGTAATGTTTGTTTCTACCTTAGTGGCATAACCTACAGACCCAGACATGTTTCTTAAATCCAAGTGTACTTTGTCATTTTTTTAACCAGGAAAAGAACAAAGAAAAGACATAATGCAAATTTCCATTAAAAGCAGGGCAAATACTGATAGTACCTACGTTTTATGCTACGTATTTGGCTGGCAATGTGTTTATAAAGTCTTATGCTGTAATGACCTTGTCAGAGTTGAGGTAGTTTGGGGTCATTTCTGAATGAAAAATATTGTAGCAACACTAAAGGGATATGTCATTCATTTTCCATGATTACATCCAACATGGAGATGGATTTTGTTTGTTGTATCTGTTTGTGTGTGAATGTTTTTCCATGCATCCATCATACTGTATCTTCACGATCACTCAAGATAGAGCCTCAAAACAAAAACAGGAATGGCCTGTGAGGCTGCAGACAAGGACCTTGACCTAGAAGGGCTTCCTTAAAAATAAGCTCCCCAGTCCACTCAAGGGAGGTAGAAAGTGGCCTTGTCAGTAGTGCAATCCATGAGAAAGCCATGTGTTACATCATGTCCCACATTCATGATTCATTTGTACAGTTTGATCTTGACCACAAAGTTTTTTTACTTAAGACTTTTATTATATAAGTTTGTTATAAGCTTGTTTTTAGGAATGTTAGCTAGGGAATGAGTTACCTGGAGTTGCTGCAGACTACAGTACGTAGGTACTTTATTAATTTATTAATCCTCAAGGGGAAATTTCTTGGTTACAGCTGAGACATAGAATAACACAAAGATAAAAATTTACAGCAGGAAGTACAGTATTAATCATGGGGGAAATACATAGACATTGCACAGTGGTGACTAAGTAGAAAGCAAGACAATTGGGATTTAGTCAACTGGTTCCTTTCGATTTGTCTGTTTCTGAATTGGCTCAATTTGTGAAGTTACAATGCTGATTTAACATTCAATAAGCATCACCCTTGCCTTGCGGCAGCCTTTCTAACAGCCTGCCGTCCTAATTGCAGCCTTGAATAGGTATGTGTGTTAATGAACACAGACATGGGAGAGATGAAAGCGTGAGTTAAGAGTGAAATAAGATAAGAGCGTAAGTGTGTTTTTGTGAGAATGAGAGAATAGATAAATGGAGTGGTAGATAAACACAGAGAGAGGAAAAAATGAGAGTGAGACATTTGCCAGATTCTGCCTGGTTCAGTGTCCAAACATGACTGGAAGGGTGGCACATGACCTCACAAGCTTCTCTGTCCATTGGTTATTTCATAGCACTCTTATCAAACAGTCCACTAACAGCAGAGGATATATTCCATGATGTTTTTCTGCCTTGTCTTCAGTTTCCTGTGCCACATAAATATGCAGTTGATGCTGCTAATATGACGGCACAAGAAGGGATAGTTCAGTCGTATCCCGTGTACTGTTGGATGTCCTCTTTGTTGTGGTATACAAGCCTTCGTGTTTTGATTTTTCTTATTTTGTGCACCAACTGTCTACATTGCCAAATTGGTGTTCATGTTTTGTACTATTCCTCTTTCATTCTGTTGACTCTTGCAGCGGTGTAAGACAAGCCGGTGGGTTTTGGTTTCTGAATTAGCATCAATTAATATTCAATTGCACGGCCCTTGTGTGCGAAAAAGATCCAGCCCTCTGAGATGACAATCGCTGAGCACATTATAAGGCATTGTGTCAATGAAAATGCCAGATAAGTTCATTAAAGGTTAGGGAAACAAATGTTTATCACGCGTAAAGGGCTTGGCCTAAATGTTTGCACGCGTAAAGGGTTTTTGTTCCTTCTGACTGAGGCAGAATGACAGTTAGCTTCACAGGCTTTGCCTTCTCCTTAGGGATCTGCTGAATGAGTGAATGTGTTGTTCATTCAGTCACTCCATAGTCTCTCTCTGCTTGGGATCTAATAGTGTCCCATTAGGACTTGTTTATTTCCTGCTGCCTGCCCACTATAGGAAAGGCCACACCAAAAAGCAGATACTTTATCTGTAATTCAGATCAATTATTTAGGTTAAACCCACCCCTGGCGCTATATGGTTTCCTGCTGGGCTCGATTCAAATGACACTCAACGAGATTAAAGTTCAGGAAAGTCTGGTTCTACTGTTCAGAATACAGGTACTACAGACAATAATACAGATCAACGCCTTAGAAGGAGGATTTATTCCTATCGGTCTTTCTGGATATTAGTTGCAGATTTTTATCAAGCAGTTTACGCTTTCTGGTGAGCCTCTTCATCACTGAAGTGTGAAACCATACAGTTTTGTTAAGCCTGAGAGAATGGCATAGACATCTAGCAGTCACTGAAAATCCCTCAAACTACAACAGTGGGGACTGGATTTGAGTAAAGCCACAACTAATACAAGCACATGAAAGAAAGTGAAATTCCCCAAAGCATCTGTTTCACCCAAATTCATTCCTTGTACCTTTAAGCTCCTGGAGTGGACTTAAATGGAAGCTCACACATAAGTGTAAACTGCCCGACCACGTTGGGTGAAGATAAAAATGTTAATCCTAGTCATGGACCTGATGGTATCGCTGCTACTGCCAGTTATTCAGGCAATCCACACTGAGTGAAGGGTTTCATGCTAACTGGAATATTTCTGTTATCACAAGAGACCTGCCACTCAAGACTATAACATTCTGTTATCCACTCCCTTGCCAGTTCAAAAATAATTAGGGAAATGGAGCATGACAGACAGAGAGAATTAAACCCACATTCATTAGATGATAGTATAACAATCAGCTTTTGAGAAAGAAAGGTCTGAAGGATCAAATTAAGTCTGCTGACAGAGACATTCCCCTCTAGAAAAACCTCTTTGGATACGGGATTTGGCTTCATCTTGGCAACTGAACCTAGGATGCAAAGATGTACAGTAGATACATTGTCAGTGATAAAATATACATGTGACATGGTCACATCAGAGTCAAATATTCCTGCCAGAGGAATTTTTCAACTAAAAACAAAGAAAATCTAACAATAATGAAAACTTGACCAACACGGAAAACGGAAATGACAAAAAATGCTTTCCCCTCAGGAGCATAGTTTCTGACTGACAAACAAACATGCCAAGGCGAATTGCAGGACCCCACTGGAGTATGGAAAATAACCACACCTAGCATTGTTTTTGGTAGAGACGGATCTTTCCCCCTAACAAAATGTTTTGTAAACTAATGACCTGTGTGCCATGAATTGTTGCCAACTGGCGAGGACCCCCAAGACGGCTGATATGATCCTGGAACCTATGTACAATAGGCTGTGTATGTGTGTGTGTGCGCGCGCGCTCGTGTTTGTGCATATGTCTGTGTTTGTATGTGTATATATTTTATTCTCTTGGCTCCTGCTGATCTCCTGACCCCAGATGGAGAACAGTGGGTGAGCAGATTGTATTTCCTGCTTGATTCAATATTAATAGATCGGTATGCTGCGCTACTGCACTCATCGCAGTGCAAAAACGGAAGAGGGCTTTCTTTCTACCCTCTCCTGTCTTGGCTTTCAGCCCGACAACTGCTTATGTAGGATGTGAGGCCTTGTGAATGTCAGGACATGAACAAGATCTTGGCTCTGAGAGGGATATTTAATTAACAGAGTAATCTAAGCAGGTGAGAAGTACAGGACTATAGATCTGCTGCCATACAAGAATCTGTTAGCATCCAAATAACAGTGACAATGATATATATACAAGGTATGGTCACATATACAGGCGCACCAGCATGTGGATCTCACTTAGTGACGGTGACTCTCTTATGGTGTGAGCGACTGATCTTGGACCAGTCATGGCAGGGTCAGTGCTTTGCATTGATTCCTTGATTGATAGTAGAAACTGTATTCTCAGACACAATGCCACAATCTTCCATATATACTCAACTGGGATCTAAATCATTTGTTGTATGGCTAACAGTATTATCCAACAAACCACTGGGTGATTACCTGTGTCTTGTGGATAGGAGCATCGTCATCCTGGAAAGCATTGCTCCCGAAATGCATCATGGGACAAAAATGTTTACTCTGAGTAGTAAATTAAGTAGTAATTGCACTATTCCTAGTCCTCTAAGGGATAATTAGAGCTAAACATGCTAGGGAAAGCACTCCAAATCAGACCAGAACCACAACAGCTTTTCACTGGGGAAAGACTGGATGCTGTTTTCTTTATTTAGACTATACCCTGCAGCTGCCAATACACCATAATAAGCCTGGACAACTGCTGGGCGCGGGATGCCAATATATAGGTAAGGGAGTCAGGACTGTCAGATGAAAGTTATTTGTGTTTACTTCAAAGAAGTGCTGCCAGACGACCCCAAACCTAACAATATGTAACCAAAATATGTTGTCATATTGAGTTGAATTCATCAGACTAACTTCTCAAACCATATCCCTCTGAAACAAACTCAGGGTGCTTTTAGACCATTTAAAGTCGTTAAGTCTTTATCCAAAGAAATCCATCCATCCAAAGAAACTTTGGATGGATGGATCCAAAGAAACTTTGGATGGATGGATGGATGGATTTGGGCCAGCTCATTCATAACTGAATGATGAAAAGAAATCCCTGTCACCCCTGCAGTCAGTCAAAAAGAGTGCATGCTGTGCATATACCATTATAGTGCGAGGTGGGCAATTCAACAAGCATATTATTACATCTCTATCACTGCTGCTGAACAAGGGTCGTTACAATGGGGGGATTTTGATGTGACTGCGGGGCACATAAAAGTATGCAGCAACGTTGCAAAGGCAAACACAGCTACAATGCAATGTTAACAGCTGACGAGGAGAGAGGAGCACCACGTGAAGGACGAGCTGAAAAGGTGCATTCATTTCAGCTCGGTTTAAAGAGGGGTCATTATAATTCAGCAAAAATACCCCATGTGACCGTCAGTGAGAAACTATGCTGCTGTAGCCCAGTGGGTTAGCGCTGTCTGGGTGATGATGATAATGTCGACGGTGAAGGGGGGTGCCTTTCCCTCCTGCCAGTGTTGAAGCGAGCTAGAGCTAGTGAGGGAGTGGGGGGAGCAGCCAGCCAGGCTGGACGTCTTGTGCTTACACAGCCAGGGTAACGTTACTTCCACGGATTTCATCGTGATGGGTGGGAAAGCAGGGAGAACACGGTCGTGTTATCGACCTTCTCGTTATTTAAACTGAGACTGATACTGTTTCTGACCCAAGGACTCGGAGGAAACGGTAAAGGTAACGTCTACAGCTATTTCAATCAAGAGGGAATTGCGATAAAACATTGCTACGTCGCGTTTTTTAATCGACAACAATGATGGTGGTGAATTTTGGCAAATGAGTCTTCCAGCTTTTCTACTGTCCATGAACATCAGCAAGCTTATTAGCCTGGTATTGTTGCCTTGCCAGAATATGCCAGTATATATGGCATTCTACCTACCGTTATTTTTTTTACCGAGGTGTGTAAACTGTTTCGGCCACCTATGGCGCTTGCTGCTGGAACTCAACCACTGCCTTGCCACAACATTTCCATTGACCAGCGCTGTTCTCACGCCGCAGGCCTGTGGCGGAGATCAAGGGAAATTTCTCACTCCGCCAACGTAGCGTGTTAGCCTAGCAACTAGCTAAGTAACGCTAGCTGCTTGACATTCACCGTCGGCCTTTCTATAATGCTTGCTTTTTAATCGTTCAAGTATTTGGTCATAGTCAGCAATATCCATACATTGTTTTTACTAGTTTAGTATAAATGGAGCTGTTAAATAAGGGAAAACAGACAATGGTTTAGCCGTTGTATAGCTGAAGACTGAGATTATGGGACCGCAAAATTCCGTTATTCTCATGGCTAATTTAGCAGCTAAATTAGCCAGCCAAGTTCTTCCGTTGTAAATGAATAGCCTAGGTAGGTAAACTACACGACTAACGTTAATGAAAGCAACGAGGCTCAATTTAAGACAAGGACTGAAATACAGTTCTTATGATGCATAAGAAATGGGAGAGAGACAGCTGCTGCCGCAACTTGTTTCTGTGCTGTGGTCGTGTTATTGCTGGTTCAGCCCTGCTTTGCCAAATCACCTCAGTTCCATTTCTAATCTTAAACCTCAGTCATTTTTCTTATGTAATGTCATGTCTAATTGTAATTCGTGTTAAGTTGTCTTGTGTGACGCCGCTTGTGCTATTCTGTGTTGAGCAATCTTGAAATGTAATCATGATCTGTTTAAGTCATAGCTGGGGGGCAGTCTTGTGTTGTGCCTTGACTCTAAGAGGTGCATGCCTGAGTACAGTTGTGTGCACTGTGCTGTTCAACTGAAGAACCATAAGTGTCCTTTTGCATTTGGTTGTTCTTTTCCAACCCTGGCCAGATGGAGTTACTAATCTGGATATTAACTACTTTGTCAAATAGCCTATGGAATATTAGAAAGTTACATTAGCCACTGTATGCTTTTAACCCCACAGAAAGCATCTGTTGCCCTTGAGGATTATAAACTGCTCTATCTTTTGAAATGTTTGGCTTGCTAGAGATGTTCTAATCATATCTTGTCTGTTACTCTGCTCGGTATTGCTCAGACACCTTCCTGAAGGCTTTATAGACCCTCATTTGCACTCACCTCCAGCTGTTCTCCGATGAGAAAAAGAAGAATTTGAGATGAGGCCCAATTTTTACATTTGTATACCCCATAAACAGATCCTCTGTTTATAAAGCCTAGATTATCAGCCTAGATTATGCTGAAAAGAGTTTAATGGGGACAAACACAATAACATGGTGTTGGTGTTTTCAATTCATGTAATAATAGACATACTGATATAGTCTTTCCATTCAGTTTGTCTTGGTACAGACACACCGTGATTCATAGGAGCACAGATGCACTGCATCATAAGTGCAATGAATTATTGTCTTTGTACTTCATTAACATGCTTTTGGCGCTTGGCAGCATTAAATCTTGATTGTTTGAAAACTACATCGGTGAGAATCGCTAGCTTCATGAGCTACGGCACACAAAATGAATCCAAAACAAAAGTTTTCTTGGCAGGCTGTTAATTTACCTGGGCGGTCCGCCCAAATATTAACATTTTATGGGAAACACTAATTTCTCACTGGTATCTGTAAAAGAAATCTCTCTCTCTCTTCATCTCAGGTGATGAGCCGGGTGGTGCCATGTGAATGACTGAAGACCATGAAGCCCACACACAAGCTGCTGTTCCTCCTGTGCCCCATTATGGTCCTGGGCTTTATCTACTACTCCTCTTGGAAGCTACACTTGCATGTATGGGGCCAGAAGCCACGTGAGTGACATCAGCCAGTGTAACTGTACCTCAGTGTTTGTAATATTTATTCATCACCTGGCCATCCATCCATGTGTATTATAATCTTGTATATTATAGTGTGGTTGTTTGAGAACTATGCATGTCTGTTTTTATTGGGCGAGTCTGACGTCTGTCTCTTGTTGTCGACCTCTCTGTCATGTCAGCCAGTTTACCATCCGTGTTTTTCTTTTTTTTCCCCCTCGGTCTCTCTGCTTGTCGATCATAGTGTGTCAGGCTCTTTGTCAATGTCTCAAACCTGTCTCTTTGTTACCATGATAGCCCGTCATTCACTTCACCAGAGCTCCGGACGTTGTGGGAGAGCTTAATTTGATTTTCTTGTACATCCTACATCCGGTGTTAGTTGCTCTGTCTCTGGTATTTTAAGCCATGCCGGTTGTTTTGCTGATAGATATTGACAGGCACCTGCATATGCCTTCTTCAGTCACTGATCTCTTGTGTTTTGACCATAGACAGAAGAAGACCTACTCTGATTCTGTCTTAATCTGCCTGCTTATTCTCTCACCTGCTTTTGTAGATAGGGGGAAATGGCATTTTGAGATTAAGAAACTGGACATTTTCTGTCTTCTCATACTCACACAGTGTGTTTATAGTCAAAAAGAGAAGTGAAAGAATCATTACCTTGCAGGCTGTACACGGTGGACACCCCTGGCATTTTTGGATGTTGGTTGTGAATCACTTTGATTCCATGGGAAAGTTTATGTTGAGTTCACAGATGTAGAGTTAAAGTCATGATGTCCTAAACAGATGGTATACTGTGGCTGTCAGCTCAATAGGAAACACTTTTTCAGTCACAGTGTGACTGTCACCGGCTGATAACTTGTACTAACTGTTGATCGAGGAGGAAAATGTATCACACTGTGTTCCCCTGAAACAAATTTATAAACCAGCAGAGGGGGCTAGAAGGTTTCACTTAAAAAGACGTGAATCTCTGGCTAGTGAAACACATTGGGAAAAATCCATTTGCTAGGGATCAATCACCTCTTGGCCCCTTACTTGGTATATTTTCTGGGAAAACTTGGCTCTGTGAACATTCAGTGAAATGGCAGTGTTTTGAACCAAAAGGATCTATAGCCGAGCTATAGGGAGCACACATATCTCCTACCTAAAAACTACAGCTGGTGAAAAGGTGTCCATCGTAGATCCATACTGGCTGATTGGAAGTTATTCTGAATCACTTGTGAATACACTAGATCTAGTCTAAACTTTTGTTGGAGAAAAAGTTTTTTTAAAGGGAAGGGGAAGTGAAAGGGAAGTAGTTGCGGTGTAATTTTGAGGAAAAAAACATATTTTTAAGTTTTGTTTTAGTTTATTTGTGTAGTGGTAAAATATAGAGGCCAAGTGATTTAAAAACAGTGAGGAAATTCAAGGCCTTGTTCATGTCCTTGTGACAGCAAGCATCCACCCTAAAACTGAATCCCCTCCAGCTAATGGGGTGCTGCTCTGTAGCCAACCCTGTACTGTTACCTCCCTGTGGAGGGGGGAAAGCGAAAAGACACATTTCTCCTTTGGGGATATATTCTTCTTAGTAAATGTGTGATGTTGTGGCCATCACTGACGACTGTTGCTTTGGCTGTGGTGCAAAATATAGCATTTCCTTCCACCCAGTGGGTTTTCTCACCTGCATGTGACTGAAATGAGATGCACTGAATGAAGATAAAAGAATGGAGACTTTGATGCAGTCTAGCAACTTCCATACTGACTTCTTAACACAGTTACAGAACAGATCGGGGGTGGGCGCTTTGATTGAAGCGAGAAACGTTGGCTTTCTGCAGTGTGGTGCCGCCAGATGTAGAGATTTAGAGGGCTTTTGGTGGAAGAGGAGAGGATACCGTGTTGATGTCCTCCTACCCTTAACGCTGGTCGGCTAAGCCGTGCTGTTTCACTGAGAGGATCAAATCTGGATAATCTCTCTTCCTCACTCTTGACTTATTGTGCCAGAGACTCAATCGCTGCTCCAGAGACAAATGGAACATGCAGAGGCATAGGCCCTGCTCATCATGCACACGAACAACATCCCAATTATTATTTATGCACCGTTTGCCAGCAGAAATTAATTGCCAGGCAAACAAACTGGGCTTCTGATCCTGTGTTATTAGCACTTTCAACAGGCCCAGGCCCTAACAAGCTCCTCCTGGCCCTCTGCTACTATGTGTGTGATGCTTTTAGCATTGGGCTGTGGCAGGAGCCGGGCTCAACCGGTTGCAGTATGCTGCTACATCCATATGGTTTGTTCCCTCTCGTATTTGGCTTTATCCAGAGTTGCTTGAATCATCGATCAGAGCAGTGTTGAATCACACATTTTCAGTGGATTTTGGCCTGTTACGTAAACAAAGGCTAGAGTCAGCATTTTGCATGACCTTGCATATCTTTTTATCTGTTTCAAAATGTCTACATTTTGACTTGGCCTTGCTACCTTGGAGTGTCAACTTCAAAACATGGCAGTCATTCCTGTGGCAATGTTTGACTCTTGTAAGGCTGGAATGATAAGGGAAGCCTAGACCACTTCACCTTATAATTTCAACAGTAGAGCCCTCTTTTTTCCCCCATCTTATTCAGTTGGGCTCAAGAGCTGAATGTAAGGGAGGTGCGAACTTCCCCTATGGTGTTCTTGGTTCATGTGTATAGTGTAAAGTATAGTGACTGACACACACACACACACACAGCTGCCTCTCATATTGCTAAATATAACTATATTTTGTCGTCTTAACTATGGGCGCACTCACACTAGGCCCGGTTGGCTTGAACCGTGCCGGAGCACGATTGCCCCCCCTCCCCACTCCCCTGCTGGCCTGCGCTCACACTAGCCATCCATACCTTGCCCGGGCACGCTTACGTCATCACGATGCAACTTCTTGTGTTGAAGGAAAGCGCTTTTGCACAGCACAGTGGAGTTCATCATTTTACTTTGTGGCTTATTTGGAGTCTCTTTGGGTGCGGTGACACACGGCTCTCTCACATGCCTTATAGATTTATCGATTATGCAACGCAGCGATTTTCAGTTAATCGTGCTGCACATATCAGAAGATTTTTTCCGGAGGCAGCTGATGTTGACGGAGGAATTTGCGGCTTTACTCCCGACTACAATTCACATTGATCAATAAATCATCGATTTTATGGGACAGTCGCATCATTGTTATGTTCGGGATCCGTGCTCCGGCACGATTAGCGATCACACTAGCCCACTAGATCACATTAGGTTTGTCAAGGGGGCTCTTGGCAAAGTTCAATCAGGCCTTCTTGTGTTTCTCTTTCAGCAGTGGGGTCTTCCGTGGCCTCTGACTGTAAAGCCCTTCTTGGTTCAGTGTCCAGTGTATGATACGGGCTGAAACCATTACCCCAGACCTCTCCAGGTCAGCCTTGAGATCTTTGGATGTCATGTGAGGTGTTTT